>OX457050.1:33779313-33924313 GCA_949752735.1 Lumbricus terrestris
TTTCGTCTTTCTTCTTTACGTCTCGTTGACAGGTTTGCTTCTTTTTTTCATGGCATCCATCCACCACTTTATTCTCTTCTATTAACATCCTTTCTCTGTTTCCGTCCTTCCTTCCACTTTCTAAGTATTCTTTCCGTAAATTATTTCTTTAACTCTTTCTTTTTTAATTTATTTTTTAATTTTGCTTTTAATTGTTTTCTGTTTGGATTGCTTTTTCCTACGCTTGTCATTCATCGCTTCATTTTATCAGATGTTGGTTCTATTTGAAAGGTATTTCGTTTTCTGAACATTTGTATTGCGTAGTCTAAGAACCTCTTGAAGCCGCTCGACTTATTAGCTGAAAGGAACCTCCGTCTGTGAGCTTTCGCACACTCATAGAACCAGAAAAGTTGAATGCCACCGATAGGTCTGGATTTCTTCCATTTTCCTTATTTTTCCTGTCATTTCCTTCATTCTTCGTCTCTTTCTCATCTGAATTCTCGCTTTTTCCTTTAATTCTTCATCGCATCTCTGTAACCTTTTCCGTCCTTTCAGATTCCTCCCAGAGCCGGATTGTAATCGTAATCGTAATTTCGAGACTTCTACAGCGCCCACAAAAGCCAAGTCGCGGGAACCAGCTTATTCACAGGCGCTCAATCAAAACAAAATCGATAGGCAGCGGGTCAAGTCCGGAGAGTCAGGCATGCAGGCAGATAGATGGACGGCTAAGGTGGATGATGTTTAGAGTTGAAATGGCCAGCGATGTGAGGAAAAGAGGAAGAATGAGGATAGGATTTTTGAAAGAGCAATGTTTTCAGTTTTGAGTGAAAGACCTGTGGGGCGATAGCGAGAGGTGGAGTTTTGGTGAGTTCGTATGATGGGTCGGAAGTTTGCCGAAGTGCTGGCAAGGCAGGTTTAATGCGTTCGGCTGAACAGGAGCCCCATACTTTAAGGGTCCCGCACACATGCAAGAGAAGAAGAATTTTCATCATTGCTATTTATGATGGTAAAAACAAGTAAAAAATCTTAGATCAAATTGTGAAATTATTTTAAAACTACAGAATTTAGCATATGCAACATTTGCACATGTGTAACCCTTTGGAGTTTTCACCACAACACAGAGTCTTGATCTTAAAATCAGCCAGAAATGCTAATTAGAGCTGTCAGTTTTAATTAATTAGGCCTACTTTAACACTGCCTTAATACCTCACCCGATCGGAACTCAAGTGTTTTGTGACGCATTATATGATTATAACATGTCGTAGTCTAATTATAATTATTGATCTTAAAAACATCCAGAAATGCTAATTAGAGCTGTCAGTTTTAATTAATTACTTTAACACTGCCTTAATACCTCACGGTCCTCACCCGATCGGAACTCAAGTGTTTTCGACGCATTATATGATTATAACATGTCGTAGTCTAATTATAATTATTGTGTACTCTGTACGCTGTCACCGCTGTGTACAGTATTAAATCTGTTTTTGCGAATTAGACCGATAACTACTGGCGTAACCGCGAAAATATGGGCCTATGTTAATTTGTAATTGTAAACTAAACAGTAGCGGCACTACAGCAGGCAAATAAGGACAAATGCCCTGCATGGTAAAATCCCTTTGCCATGGTCGATGTCCTGACACAAGACTGCCAGACTTTTTCCCTGCCAAGAATTTACTTGGGGCATAAATCGCTTCTGCACTGTTTACTTGTACGAGTTCCCTATAGCTATGCCCGGGTTTTAAAAAATGTCGGACCATGGAATCGCTCGAATATTCTTAAACCGTAAAAGATGTATAATTTTACATTAGACTGGAATATTAAAGACCTGTTGAATGTTGATATTCTAAGAAAACAAGGAACGAATTAATAATAGACGAATGTCGATTCGTTGAATAAGACACGCTTTGTGTGTCCTTCTGCCGTGATTCTCTAATTTTGAGACCCCTTAATTTTGCTGAACAGGGTCTCCACATATGTTAATCCATCCCTGATTCCTCGATTGCCATTGGGGTTTTGCAGACACCTCTTAGATATCTTTATTTCATGACTTAACTTGATGTTTTACTCTTATTTTCTGCTGTAATTCTTTCACTTTTTCTCTTCTTCGCTTCTTACTTTCCGTTGTATTTCGACGTTTGGGCCTAGTCAGTATAGCGGCGTTAAAGGGCAGCTAGGGGGGCTAAGCCCCCCAAAAAGGCCATCCATTTTTTCCCATTTAAAAATTTGGGGGGGACGATTGACCCCTCTTTAGCCCCCTCAAATAAGCGCAAAGGTACGCACGAGGTTTGGCAGACAGCTTGGAGGTCACGGAAAAGGACCACTTTGCCAAGATTTCTACCAAATGACTAAAAACAGGTCATCAGAAATTTTGACGGCTGAAATGGACATTTTTCTTTTTTCTTGAGATTTTGATCGATGACTACAAAAAGGTCGTCAGAAATTTAGGAGACTGAAAACGTAAAAAAAATACGAAAATTCAGCCCCCAAAAACTCAAATCCTGGCGCCGCCACTGGGCCTGGTCGCGCAAATTGCGTAGCCTAGGCCAGAAAGTATTATTATAAAAAACATGAACAATGAACGAAGTAATCCTCTGTACTGTAACCACATTTCACTTTATCTTGTAACCGTGAAGCCTGATTCTGCTTAAACGAATATACAGGGTGGGCCACGAAAAAGACCTTGTAAGGTTTATTGCCAATATTTTGGCCAGAAGTAATAATTTCTAAATAAAATATTACAGATTGAAAGGCAATTCATAGCATATTTACATACAATGGCCAATTTCCACCATAATATTTCAAACAGAACAAAAGTTATATCATTTTAAGCAACCCACTGATTTTTGACAATTTATTCGTAAACATATTGCAAGAAAAATAACTAAAAGGCGTGTTATTAAGTCTCGTCTCAAATAATCGTTATCAAATAGCCTTGATATTGCCAGATAGTCGTCATTATTATTGTTATTTAAAAAAGAAACAGGTTCCAGCGTAGTTGCAAGTCCCTGTGAAATCAATTAGCAAGGCGACGATTAAGTTGGTAAATAAAGACTCAGATTAACAATTTTGTTATTAAAACAGCAAATATCTTAAATATCCATTATAAAACTTTGGGCATAGGACTCACAATTTCACCCTCCCGAATATGGGACTCGATAAACTTTATCTCAAGAATGTTATTTTATAAATGTACTAACGATCTGAGCCATATTGTAAGTAAAAGCAGCCATACTGCTAGTTCTGCCTGTTGTCTTTTTGGAATTCAGCGAATGAACATATAAAATTGAAATATCTTCTAAAAAATGCTCAGGGTGTCTATGACAGACAAACTGTGTATTCAGACACTTCATGAGCAAAGTTTTCCCGCTAAATCTATAGTCGCCGCTTTCTCTGATAAACAATGCGAGCGCACAAATTAAGAATGAAATTGAGAGCTAAAAATGTCGATGGCGAAAGGAGATCGGCTCAATGGCAATTGTTCTGGTTTCATCGAGAAAAGTCATTAAGCCAATGACCCCAGATCTCCTAATTTGAACCCGATTGATTATCAAGTGGGGAGAGCTACGCTGGAGAAATATCACAATCTGCGGCCAAAAACTTAGGCCTAGAGCGATGAGAGAATTGATATTGGGAAGAATTACCGCTCAAAAACATCAACAAGACCATCAAGAACTTTACATAGAGACCCATAACAAGTTTGGGAACGGGTGGTGGACATATTGAACACAAGTTGCGAAGCACAATTAAGTCAATTTTATAACAATTATTTGAGATGTGAATGAATAAAATCGATTTTTTAAACTTTTTGTTCCGTTATGTTTTTGAATCGTCAAAAATAGTGGGTGGACTCACTAAAAATAATATAACTTTGTTCTGTTTGAAACATTTTGGTGAAATTTGCCCATTGCAGCCTACATCAATATGGATAACCTTTAATCATGTAAAATTTGATTTACAAATTTCCGGCTAAAACATTGGCAAAAACCACTGGACTTTTTTGCCCACCCTGTACAATGTACATATTATGTAGTCGAAGTTATGATCGGGTTGCCTATTATTATTATTGTTATTATTATTATAAATTCTTACTTCTGGCTGCATGTCATTATCATTTATCACTTATCATTTTTATTATTATTAGGCTATCATCATCATCATCATCGTCGTCGTCGTCGTCGTCGTCAGCATCAGCATCATCATCATCATCATCATCATCATCATCATCATCATCATTATTATTTTTATTATTATTATTATTATTATTATATCTTTTATTTTCTTCAACAAATAGCATCAGTAACATAAGGTGCATGTACAATAATCTTGAAGGGGCGCTATATAAATTCAAGTGTTTGATTGATTGATTGAATAAACAAACGAAGCAGTGGCTAGTGATGTAGGCTAAAAGACGATAAAAGTGCCAGCAATTAAAACTCCTCTGGATCTGGTTCAGCTAAAGTTCCTCGAAAGGCCAAAATTATAATAATTTATAATTATATACTATACTATATTTTTTATATATGCTTACTGCGATTATGTATATATTATTATATATTATTATATATATTATCTACACGCTATACTGTTCCTCATTCTGATTATTTTATTTTATTTATGGTTAGTTTTTTGGTAAAAATACCGGACAATTTCGGTGGCAGTGTTGATACGTCATTGACTCCATGAGTTCACCCTATATATATACAGGGTGGGCCATAAAAAAGTAACCCCCTACTTGTTTGCCCATATCTAGGCCAGAAGTCAGAATTTCGAAATGAAATTTTACAGTCTTAAAGACAATTCACATTTACGCACAATGGTCAAATTTCAACAAAATATTTCAAACAGAACAAAATTTACACCACTTTTAGTGAGACCACCTACCGTTTTTTGACGATTCAAAAACGGAACGCAACAGAAATTGAAAAAAAAATTGAAACATTTTGTTACACTAAAACCGATTTTATTAAGTCACATCTCAAATAACTGTTGTGAAATGAACTTGTTGGTGCTTCACAACTTGATTTTAATGTGCCCACCACCAGTGCCAAAGCTTCTTTTGAGTCTTTTGCAAAGTTCTTGATGGCCCTGTTGACACATTCAACAGGCAGATCTTCCCATGTTAACTCCAATGTGCCCATCAATTCTCTTACCGCTCTTGGTTTTGGTTGCAGATTGTGATATTTCTTCAGCATAGCTCTCCGATATTGATTATCAATCCATCGGGTTCAAATTCGGAGATTTGGGGCCAATGGCTTTCTCAATGAAACCAGAACAATCGAACCGATCACCTTTCATTCACGGCAAATCTCTTAACTCTCAGCTCAACTCTTAATGTTTGCGCTCTCACTGTTTATCAGAGTAAACGTTGCTCAATGTATCTCTAGAATCTTGCCCAAGAGGTGTCTGAATACATATTTTGTCTGTCATTGACACCTTGACCATTTTCAGTTTTTTAAAATTTGAATTGCATTGCTTTAATAACAAAATTAATAATCTGACAGATTCCTTATTTACCAACTTGATTGTCATCTTGCTAAGTAACTTCATGGTGACGTGCAGCTACGCTGGTACCCTGTTTCTGTTTAAAATAGTAATAATAATGATCATCTGGCAATATCAAGGCTATTTGATAACAATTATTTGAGATGAGACTTAATAAAATCATGTTTTTGTTACTTTTTGTTGCGTTACGTTTTTGAATCGTCAAAAAACGGTGGGTGGCCTCACTAAAAGTGATATAACTGTTGTCCTGTTTGAAATATTTTGATCGAGTCTAACCAACATGTGCAGATATGAATTGTCTTTAAGCCTGTAAAATTTCATTTTGATATTCTTACTTTTGGCCAAGATATTGACCAGAATAATTAGATTGGTTTTTTGTTACTTTTTGTTGCGTCGCGTATTTTAATCGTCAAAAAAAACGGTAGGTGGCCTCACTAAAATGATATAACTTTTGTTCTGGTTGAAATGTTTTGTTAAAATTTGACCATGGTACGTAAATATGAATTGCCTTTAAGACTGTAGAGTTTCATTAAAAAATTCTTATGTTTGGCCAAGATATGGGCTAAAAACCAAGGGTTATTTATTTTTTATGGTCCACCCTGTATATATATGTATATATATATATATACAAGGTGCGTATATATATATATATATATATATATATATATATATGCAATGGTTCGTTTGACGTCATCTCGGCTTTTCCATCTATAATTATTTAACAGATTCTGGAACGCGTTGTTGCTCGGCTGAGCGTCGTCGGCTGCAGATGCAAACACACACACCCAAACATTCGAGTCTGCTTTTCGTCTGCTCAATTATTCGCAGATCTAGAATCGCCTTAATATAAAATTAGTGTAACAGCATTGATGACGATCCTAAATCGTCGCCACCTTATAGACCACGTGTGCGCGTGTGTGTGCGTTCGTATGTGGGTGGGTGTGGTCCATCCGTGTGGGTGTGTTGTTGCGTTTGGTCAATGGTCGCATACATGAATCGCAGTAAGCACCAAATAAAGTTCGACGTTATAAGCTTAATACACGTATTGGCATATGTATTATATAGCATTCACCCATCACTTGTTTCGGTGCGCCGTGTGAGAAAGATATAAGAGCCAAAGAAAAGAAGAACGAAAAGAAAATGTAAAGATAAGGAAATCAATTGAATGAACGGAAACAAAAGAGAAAAGATTAGGGTAAGCAAAAGACCGAAAGAATGTAAAGTAAATATAAGTAAGAGAAAGAAGTAATGACCGGAAAGAAAATAACAAGAATCAAGAAGTTAGCCAAATTGGAAGAGTAAAGTAGGCCCCATAGGTCTATATATAGAAAAGTAAAAAAATTAAATGGAATAAAAAGATGCCTAGAAAGGAATAAAAGCAACTAGCAGACTACTGCACGTTTCCTCTCACATGGTTCAATTCCAGATGGCAATTTCTTTTGTCCTTCATCTCAATGTCTTGTATCTCCCTTGTCCATGGAATTCCCAGTTATCGGCTTTGTGGAACCTAAGCTTCTTTGATTGTCACTTCACTTCCACCAATTAAACGCTCATTTCTTGCAGCGAACGAACGGTTTTGAGATAAATTCACAAATCAAACTGCGAAATTAATTAGACATTTCTGCAACGCAGATTGAAGAGAAACTCATAAGAGAATCTTTCAACCTGATTGTTTAAAACGACAGACAGAATGAACACACCTGAATGAACACACCTGCACCACAGAATGAACACACCTGCACCACAGAATGAACACACCTGCACCACAGACGAAACACACCTGCACCACAGAATGAACACACCTGCACCACAGAATGAACACACCTGCACCACACAATGAGCACACCTGCACCACAGAATGAACACACCTGCACCACAGAAGGAACACACCTGCACCACAGAACGAACACACCTGCACCACAGAATGAACACACCTGCACCACAGAATGAACACACCTACACCACAGAACGAACACACCTGCACCACAGAATGAACACACCTGCACCACAGAATGAACACACCTGCACCACAGAATGAACACACCTGCACCACAGAATGAACACACCTGCACCACAGAATGAACACACCTGCACCACAGAATGAACACACCTGCACCACAGAATGAACACACCTGCACCACAGAACGAACACACCTGCACCACACAATGAACACACCTGCACCACAGAATGAACACACCTGCACCACAGAATGAACACACCTGCACCGTAAACGACACTAGACGATCTTCCAAAATGCCGTATAAAGAAGAATGTTATCGTCGAAATGAGGGATGGGATATGCATCGCCTCTGATTAGAGATTTCTCTTAGAGGCGCTATATAAATTCTCAGGCTTGGCAATACATACATCAGGTTAACACGCTGCAGCGTGGGTTTAAATTACCGGAAGTCAGGTTGTGCATATAAGTTGCATCGAAAGATATTTCACAACTAAAGAAATAATTATGATCAGCACGAACGAACGATATAATATGATGTACAGGGTGTGCCATAAAAAAGTAACCCCTAACGGGTTTTTGCCTTTATCTTGGCCGGAAGTAAAAATTTCGAAATGAAATTTTACAGTCTTAGAGACAATTCATATTTACACATCGTCGCCTGAGAATTATCTTCGCGTATCTCCACTTTTGTGAATTCCGAGAAAATCGAGTTTGAAATTTCGGAACTTTGGACGGAAATTTTAAAAAATTAGTGCCATAAAACTTCAGGCAAAGACGTCATATTAAAGCATCGACATTAATTAAAGGATATTGCATTAAAATTAAACTGAAACTTAGAATGGTTTTTGTGAAATTTTGGAAAATGTTGTATAAAATGAATTTAAATCAATTGCAAGTCATCCTGACGAGAACAAAATTTGAAAAAATTCAAATAATAAAAGAAAGCAATACACACTCATTTGCGACTTTGTTCGTTTCAATTTTCGCAAGTTTAGCCTAATACCTTTTTTTAATAAAAGAACGTTTTTTATTCCCTGGACATACGACACTATGATACAACGAATTGGGATGTCGTATCTCCTTCGTCGAATCAACGACGAGCTTTCTCGGACATACGACAATGCACTTTTAACCCGTGAATGCGGCACTGGAGGTACGGCAAACTAAATTGGAGATACGACAATGCAATCCTGATACATGGACATACGACAGGTAGTTTTCGGTGAATATCTTTAAAACGACTTGTCGTATCTCTTAACTATTAAAAGTGATGAAAGAGAAGCAAATTTTTGCTACAAATCAAGTCTAAACTCGATAATTCCTGCTCAACTCCTAACTTTTGCGCTCTCACTGTTTATCAGAGTAAACGTTGCTCAATTTATCTCTAAGATCTTGCTCAAGAGGTGTCTGAATACACATTTCGTCTGTCATTAACACCTTGACCATTTTCAGTTTTTAATTTTTTTTAATTGCATTGCTCTAATAAAAAAAATTAATAATCTGACAGATTCCTTGTTTACCAACTTGAATGTCATCATGCTAAGTGACTTCATGGTGACGTACAGCGACGCTGGTACCATGTTTCTGTTTAAAATAGTAATAATAATGATCATCGGGCAATATCAAGGCTATTTAATAACAATTATTTGAGATGAGACTTAATAAAATCATGCTTTTGCTACTTTTTTGCGTTACGTTTTCCAATCGTCAAAAAAGTTTTGTGGCCTCACTAAAAGTGATATAACTTTTGTTCTGTTTGAAATATATTTTTGATGAAATCCGGCCATCATATGTAAATATGAATTGTCTTCAAGCCTCTAAAATTTCATTTCGATATTCTTACTTCGATTGCAAAGGCATAACACCAGAATACAGAGTGGAGATAATTAAAGAAATGTTTGCAAAGATAAAGGAAATAACGAAGGCAGCAGGCCCTAGAATGGGCTCACTCAAAACGAAAGATGGGAAGATAATAGGAGATGAGGAGGAGATGAAAGAAAGGTGGAGAGAGTATACGGAAGAGCTGTACAAGGAGGACGAACGTGTCGTGAAGGAAAACATCAAAATAGAGGAAGTTGAAAACGAACCAGAGATATTGGAGGCAGAGGTGGAGTGGGCGATAAAACAGCTCAAGGACAACAAAGCGCCAGGACATGATGGAATACCTATAGAACTGGTAAAAGCGGGAGATGAAGCAGTGGTGAGGACTATTACAAAGCTATGCAATCAAATCTGGAGAACTGGGGAGTGGCCGGAGGACTGGAAAAGGTCAGGGTTCATACCAATATTCAAGAAAGGAGACGCGAGAGAGTGTGGAAATTATCGAACGATAGCGATGATATCACACACGAGCAAAATACTCCTCAAAATAATCCACAAAAGAATGGAGAAGACAATTGAAAGGGAATTACCAGCCAACCATGCGGGATTCAGGAAGGCGTGAGGAACGCGCGATCACATCGCCAATATAAGGTGGATTATGGAGAGACAGAGGGAGTACGGGCAAGAGGTGCATAT
The DNA here is from genome assembly GCA_949752735.1 of Lumbricus terrestris. Taxonomy (NCBI): domain Eukaryota; kingdom Metazoa; phylum Annelida; class Clitellata; order Crassiclitellata; family Lumbricidae; genus Lumbricus; species Lumbricus terrestris. The sequence continues at coordinate 33,789,273 of OX457050.1, forward strand.
GTGTTTTATAGACTATAGTAAGGCGTTTGATTGCATTGGCCATACACTACTGTGGAGGACGCTGATTGAGATGGGAATTCCGAAGCATCTGGTTAAACTACTGAAAGGCCTTTATGTGGATCAGGAGGCGTTGATAAGAACGGAATATGGAGACACAGAGAAATTTAAAATAAGGAAAGGAGTGAGACAGGGATGCATTTTGTCCCCTTTTCTGTTCAATCTGTATGCGGAGAGAATTATGAGGAGGGCTGGATTGGAGGAGGCAACAGAGGGGGTAAGGATAGCGGGGAAAATACTGAATAACTTGAGATACGCCGATGATACGACATTATTGGCGGGGAAGAGGGACGACCTGGCCGAGTTAATAAGAAGAGTCAGGAAGGAAAGCGAAAAGGCGGGACTATACTTCAATGTAAAGAAAACAAAGGTTATGACAACTGCAACATGGGAAAACTTTGAGGTGGATGGAGAAGTGATAGAGGTGGTTTCGAGCTTCACATTCCTGGGATCTATGATAGAGAAGGAGGGAAGAAGAGACATGGAAATAAGGCGAAGGGTAACAATGGGAAAAACGGCAATGAACGGTCTGGGAAGGATTTGGAAGGATAAATATGTGAGCAGGGAAACAAAGAAAAGATTGGTGAGAGCATTGATCTTTCCAGTGGTCCTTTATGGATGCGAGACATGGACTCAGGATATGGAAAAGAAAATCAACGCGTGCGAGATGTGGATCTGGAGGAAGATGCTAAAGATCTCATGGATGGAAAGGAGAACTTACGAGTCGGTGCGTGAGGAGCTCGGAATAGAGAGGGAGGAGACACTGCAACAAACAGCAACCAGGCGGAAATTCAGCTACTTCGGCCACGTTATGAGATCAAACGGTTTGGAAAAGGAGATGATGACGGCATGCGGTGAAGGAAGGAGAAGACGCGGAAGACCAAGGAAGAGGTGGATGGATGAAGTACAGGAAAAGTCTGGAATGAGCTTGGAAGAGCTAAGAGAGGCGACAATAAACAGGAGACAATGGAGAGGATACATCATGACTGTCGCCAGAGCTCCAAGAGCTGACGGCAACAGGTGAGGTGACCAGGTGACTTCTGGCCAAGATATTGACAAGAATAATTAAATTTTTGTAACTTTTGGTTGCGTCGGGTTTTTGAATCGTCAAAAAACGATGGGTGGCCTCACTAAAAGTGATATAACTTTTGTTCTGTTTGGAATATTTTGTTAGAATTTGACTATTGTACGTAAATATAAATTGCCTCTAAGAGTGTAAAGTTTCATTTAATTTTTTTATGTTTTACTAAGATATGGGCTACAAACCGTAGGGGGTTACTTTTTTATGGCCCACCCTGTACACAGTGGGTCGTTGTTGTGTTGAGTGTTCCCAGGGTTCTGTCACAGGTCCGCTCTTATTCATCCTTTACACGGCTGGTATTACCTCTCTTTTCCCTAGCCATTCCGCAACTAGCCACATTTTCGCTGATGATGTCCAAGCCTATGCCCATTGCCCATGGACCTCCTTCTGCTCAACTCCTTCTTGCAAGTCGAATTGACGCTCTGTTTCAAGATCTTCATCTGTGTATGTCTTCCAATCGTCTTTCTCTGAGCTCTTCCAAAACGCAGTTGATTTGGTTTGGCACTCCTAAGCAGCTTCAAAAACTCGACTTCACACTACTCTCTCAAACTTTTTCTCACTTTAACTTCTCCTCCAGTATTCGAGACCTAGGTGTCACCCTTGATAGTTCTCTTACCTTCACTGAACACATTGCCAATCTTACTCGCTCTTCCTACTTCCAGCTAAGGCGTCTCAGGGCTATTCGCAAATCTGTCTCATCATCGATCTTTACATCAATTGTACATGCTTTTGTCTGTTCTCGAATTGACTATTGTAATTCTGTCCTTTTTGGCCTGCCTAAGGTTCGGCTAGCTCCTCTGCAATCTGTACTGAATGCTGCTGCTAGGTTCATTGCCCGTCTTCCTCGATTCTCCCACATTTCTACATTCATGACTGAACAACTTCACTGGCTTCCACTCTCGGCCCGTATACAATTTAAAGTCCTGATTTTGGTCCTTACGTCTCAATTGGGTCTTGCTCTGAAGTATCTGTATGACCATATACTTCGCCCCCTTTCTTGCCACTTCTCTGCGTCCTCTTAGGTCCTCTGATCGGCTTTGACCTCTTTGTCCCCGGGTCAGGACCGCCATTGCTCAATCTAGATCATTTGTGGGCATTGGTCCCTCCCTATGGAATGGGCTTCCTCCATCAGTTCGCTCTGATATCCTCTCTGGCAGTGCATAAAGTGGAAGAAAATAAGTGCCTGACGCTCCTTACCTTTCCAAAAGAAGTGCATGCACGCCTCTTACCGTTCTAGTCTGTGCTGACCAATAAGTGGCAGGACGGTGTTCAGATTTTAAAATAAATGCATGGACGCCGTCCATGACCGTCTAGCCACACTTTGAGCCCTGCTATCTGGTAGTCTTTCCTCGTCTTTATCTCGTCTAAAACCTGCCTGTTCTCTCGGGGTTGAACGCAATGGGAGCGCTTCTGAAAGGCTCTTGCTGCGAGAAGCGCTTTATAAATGGTCAGATACAATACAATACAATACAATAATAAACGTCTGAATAATTAATAGCAATGATAATAATGCTTAGCTGCAGATGACGAGGCAATGCAGGCAAGTAGCCAAGAATTAGGATCTAGAGAAAAAGATGGATCAGCTATAGATAAGATCTCAAAGTAGTACATAGGGAGGGCCCATACGACATGACGTGTATGAGAATAAGTAAAGGAAAGGGTTCAGTCAGTGAATGTGAAAATTATGTAATCTAGCAAGAATGATCACAATTCACAAGTCATTCAAATTGTCATGAGAAAGATGTGCCTTTTATAAAAGAAAGGAATTCTGAGAGGAACGATAAGAATCTGAACAAACGAATGATCAAGTCTGTGATGACGTGGAGCTTTGTTGTTAATTTGCGGTTTCGCAACATGGACGAAAATGCAGAAGGACGACATAAAAAGATTGGAAACCTTTGAGATGTGGATATATTGAGAAAGAATGGAGAGTGATATGGATGGAATGCATGATAGATGAAGAGATATACTGTAGATGCATGGCGGAAGAAAAAGATCCCTGATAGGAATAATGGGAAAGCGACGTGGAATTGGTTGGCCGCCCACATCATTAGCGGAGACTCCCTCCTAAATACCACAATCGGGGGAATGGTGGGCAAAAAGACAAAGAGGAAGCCGCAGCAAATGGCGTGAAATTCGCCCAAAACGGTATTTAATTAAGTCTGGGACATCAGTAGGCATCAATGGCATGGAACATTAAGAGCACAGAGGACACTGCATTAGCGGCAAACAGCGAACATAGACATGAGCGTCGTCAGCATTGAGTTGGTGCAGGAGGCCACATGGAGGGGAGCAGCAACCAACTATATAATACCAGCTGTATGAAGAATGTAGCCTACAGTAAAGAGCCCAACGCTGAGGAACCCAACGGAACCTAGACGCACCTACAACCGCCGCACAGTTGGAGCGCTCAAGGAGAGCGAAGCTATTTTAATGGAGCACAAGTCAACCCAAAGTAAGTAGGCCTACTGTAGAAGGACGTTGAAGCAAGATAGAGTGGTCAACTGAATCAAAAGCGCCGAGTCAAAAGGCATTCAATGTCTTCACCGAATATTCGTTATTCGTCATAAAATAGCGCAGAAATCTAGTTATGCTAACTGAAGAGGCAAAGCCTAACTACATGTAGATCCAAGAATCCAGAACAACTATCCAAAAACATTGAACTCTGAGAGACGCAGAGGTTGAATTGGCATTGAGGCGGAAGTGATATGGCCACAGATATGAAGCCCCCTCTGCCCACCCCCCGTCAGCCCTCCCCGCCCCTGGGTCTCCTCCAGTCAGCACCGGTTGACCGTCGTCGTCGTCGTCATGCACCTCCTATGACGACGATTGCCTACTTTCCGATCACCTTTCACGCTGACCACCAGATCGATAATTGTCCATCTATATTTAGCTCTCAACTTCGGCGCTGATCTGATTGGTTGGGCGCGTGCGTAGGCGGGGCCAACAAAATAAAATCGATCTTTGTTCATTGAGTGCTGCAGCGGCGGCGGCAGAATTGGCGTCGAGGAGACAAGGGGGGATGCAGCCAGTGGGTCTCTGGTTCCCTGGTTCCCCCGTTCCCTCCATTTCCCCTTCACCACCGTCACAGCCATCGCCGTCGGGTCTCCTCCTCAAGCCTCGTCCGTCGACTGATAGCTCTATTTTAAGCCGCGGCATAAGTTCCGCTGGATTCCACTGCCGCAATTATCCTCTAACAGAAATCAATACGCGGCCGCTGCCGGACTATTTTTAGTAACTCTGATCTAAAAACGGAGCATGGCTAGTACCTTAGCATATATATATATATACATGTATATATATGAATGTATATATATATATGCACAGATACCACGTGCCTATGTGCATCCCTATATAATATGTATAAGTTGCATAGATGCTGCTTCATCATCTGATCAATATGTCAGCGTCTTCCGGTTAAATATGTCGCTGCTTCTTGCGCCATCTGTCGAATGGTTTGTGTTGTATTGTAAGACTATATACTGTAAAGACCGAAGAGATGTCTTTAGTCTTTACCGATTTTACGAATACGAATAGTGTTTATAGGCAGCCAACCATGTTTAGTTGCCCAGGAGGAGATCGAGGAGTAGAAGGAAGAGATGGAGGGTGAAGGAGGAGGAGGAGGAGGTCTTGGTGGTTGGCCTACTACTACTGGCAAGGTATGCCTCTGCTGCTGCTGCTGCTGCTGCTGCTGCTGTTGCTGTTGCTTCCGATGGTTAAGCAGTGTGCACATGTAAACGTAATGTTGGCCATGACGCATCTACTACGTAGAGGTTCAGTTCAGAGTCCAAAAGACAAAGACTGCATGATGTGCACATTCTTAACAAATAATTACAAGTATGCGACCAGCAGAACAACGGTTCATCAAAGCCAACATTTCGGTTGTGTAGGTCAAAGTCAACATTTCGGATGTATAGGTCAAAGCCAACATTTTGGTTGTGTAGGTCAAAGCCAACATTTCGGATGTATAAGTCAAAGCCAACATTTTGGTTGTGTAGGTCAAAGTCAACATTTCGGATGTGTAGGTCAAAGTCAACATTTTGGTTGTGTAGGTCAAAGCCAACATTTCGGTTATGTAGGTCAAAGTCAACATTTCGGATGTGTAGGTCAAAGTCAACATTTTGGTTGTGTAGGTCAAAGTCAACATTTCGGATGTGTAGGTCAAAGCCAACATTTCGGTTATGTAGGTCAAAGCCAACATTTTGGTTGTGTAGGTCAAAGTCAACATTTCGGATGTGAAGGTCAAAGTCAACATTTTGGTTGTGTAGGTCCAGATTATAATAGCAATTGTCAACTGTCGTTGAAACTTCGGAGTTTCGAACCATAGACGACCGAGTCATAATATGTGCGAACGCAGTATAATATCACAATCGACCAGCAGACCTTTTCTTATGAGATCACTAGACCTACTTAACAACACTTAAAACCGAGGATTTATTATGTTTCAGAGGATTTGCTAAATTCATCAACTTCATTTGACGTTGCTTAGCCTATATAGCTATTTTTAAATTTTAGAACTCAAAAACACTGCATGAATCGCTAAATGAGTTTTTCCAGGCGAAGTTCGAGACCTGTAAGAAATTCTACAACACACAAAAGAAAACACACATAGAATGTTTTAAATTTAAGTAGTGAGAGTCCGGTGAATATTTGGATGGCAACGGTCCGCATATTACATAATCCCAGAGGTTCCAAACCATGCAGTCTTCCATCGTTCATGGGTATACGCATAGTTGTAAAAAAAGCGTTTTTTCGTTTGTTATTCTCTTCCAAAAACGTCGTATTTTCTTTTTTTATCTTTCCCATCGTTTTTTATCGGTTTTTTCGATTTTTATGTAACTTTATTTAATTATTTACTGTCTAATATTATTTTCCTTAATTTAATTTTTGTCTGATATTCCATACGTTTTCACCGTGCTCTCAAGGATTCAGCTAACTATAGGGTCTTTGTGTAATTGTTTAAGTTATAATTTTGAGAAATACATGTAGTAGATCCCTATACAAGAAATGAAATTTGTAAGTTATTTTGATATAAAAAATTCTTGGGTCTATAATTAATATTTATAAGTTACAATTTTAAGTACAAATGTACAATATATATTTTAGTAAACATCTGTGGTTTTTGCTTCTGGTTAGATTTTAATTGTGTTATGTCGATCAGCATAAACTTATAATGTGGACTTATGTCTACTATCTGAATTTGAAAAGATTTCAATACCTTTAATTTGTCCGATTTTTTTATCAAACCAAAGTTATAAGAAAAAAATAACTGTGGTAGATTAATATGTTACTTATACCAATTATTTTGGCTTAATAATAAAGTTGTGCTACATGTATTTGCAGTTTCTTGATAAAATTGCATAAGCAAGGTTTGTTAGCTGAAAATGAAATTTCAGATATAACAAAGGCAAATTATTTTCCGTTTCCATTTTTTCTCGTTTTTTTCTCGTTTTGTATTATTTCGAAAAAACCGACGTTTTTCCGTTTTTTATTTTATTTCTATCGTTTTTTTACATCTATGGATATATGTGAGTAGAACGGTCTACCAATGTAAGTCGTGCAGGGGTCGATTGGTTAGGGCACTTAACATGTAACGAGGCGGATTGGTTGGGCCAACAGAATAAAATCGATCTTTGTTCATTGCTTCATTGGTTTATGAAATTTCTAGAATATATGCTGCATCCAATTTGACTGCGATCTTTGCGAATGTTTTGTTTGGCTGGACAAGATAAATCCAACACTACCGAGATGCTTCATTTTACTCAAAATATATCTGAATGCAAAGTGTAATGAGATTGAAATCAAATTTCGTTACACTAGTTATTGATAGGTCTGCTCATTATAATATTGGACGATTCACTACGAGCTATACGGTAACAGATGAGCTATATATATATATATATATATATATATATATATATATATATATATATATATTTCAACAAATCGGCAAACGCGTATCGTCCATTATACTGGTGACAGACGCGAAGCAACTTTTCGTTTCCAGCGCCTGTCTGTCAACATTCAGCGCTATAACTTGGTCGCTTTTAAAGGAACTTTCTCCTCCAACCCTGAAGACGAGGCCTGACAATTCCGGACTAGTTTTTAAAACAATAGTTAGCAATGAAGTCCCTGAGGGATCCTAAATACCTCGGGGCAAAAAAAATAATTATAATAATAATAATAATCATCATCATCTGCAATTTGTAATTTGTCAAAAAAGTGTCTTTGCAATGAATCGATCCCCAGAGTTTCTGACGAAAAGCTGAAGCCGAACCACGCAATTTCCGCAAACGCTGCAGAGTATGATCTTAGGTCCAATTTCTCCCTGTTTTGAATCAATGGCTCCAGCGTGTCGTCCGACCTCTTATCCATCTGCTGCACCGTCGTCTGCAGCAGGCTCCTGGCTCTCCTCCTCCTCTGTGGTCTAGCACCAGTGGCCCAGGTGCATGATGTGCGGCGCATTGAGAAAATGACCAGAGCAGTCTAGTGCAAGATTAGTCTATGCATAAACATCAATGGCACGGAAACGCCCAGCTTTACGTCAATGCATTTGTACATCGGCTATTCATGAATATAAGAAGGGATGCCACTCATAGCTTTTTCCATCTAGATCTAGGTTTTTTGCTCTTTTCTAGGTTTCTGTGTGCTTTTTTACGAGATCTGGGCCTACGTTTTTTGCATGGAGGCTTTTTTCCACGTTAAAAAGTGCATTATCAGCAAATCCTTAGACATTTATTAATTTTTGGCCAGCATTTTCACAAAATAGACCATGGACTGAAAATTTTGTGAAATATTTCGTAATCGCAGTTCGAAAGTTCTTAGTTTTAGCTTCTAAACGTTATTATTAAGCTGTACACAGTAAAGTTCAAAGTTCGTATTGGTTTTAAACCTGTATTTCATTAGAACTTTAGATAAATTTCACGTATTTCTCAACGAGACCAGTTTAGCTTTTTCTAGCGTTATTGGGCCGGATCTGACCTTTTTGAAAATTCAGAGTGGCATCCCTGTATTTAGGCTAAGTATGCTTATGCATATGTATACGTGGGCTACACATATTATCTGCATATATTGCATGTCATGCATGTATAATTGTATATGCATAGATTATATATACGCATGCATTTAAGCATAAATAGCATGTATGTCTATTCATAAATATAGGCCTACCTGCATTTGCATGAATATAGGCCTATGCATATTATACAGCTTGCGGTCGACCCTGGACATGGGCAGCAAGATTTATTATCATATTCAGAACCATCCGCAAATCAATGACAGAGTGCGCGTGCGCAGAGGATCCGCAGCGACGGCGGAGGGCAGCTGAGGTAGCGGCGATGCTATTTTTAGCCGAAGCGGGCAAATAATTGATGCAACAGCGGCCGCGAAAACAGATAAGCGCTTCTAAAAATAGATATTTCGTTGAGTGTCGGCCTCGATGTTTGGCTGAGTGTGCGTTGATGTGTGTGCATTTGTGTACGCACACATATAACTGCCTGCATTCCAAGGGAAGATTACACGAAGAAGATGGAGGGGGAAAAGAGTCCGTATACTATTCTGGCAATTGAATCTTAATGTGGTAATCGTGTTTGTAATTATTATTCTGCAGTTGTTCTATGCCATACGTCGAGCAACGAAGGACCGTTGAATCTCTGCCTTTCAATAGCTTCATCCATATATTACGCATTCATAATTCGTATTTTCGACTCCCCTCTGTTGCAAACTATAATTATGTGCATAAAACAGTGGGCGATCAAAATGTAACTAGAAAGGACCACGAATTGCCTCTTGCCTGGGTGAAGTATAATTGTCGAGACTCGAGAAGCAAAGCCTCGAGTAGTGGCCATGATCAGCGTCAAGACGCGTCTTACGTTGGACGATTCACATAACGAAGAGAATAATTAGCTTTTATTGGTGTGCGAATTTCTCAAAAGCGTTGACTTATAGGCTAGGAACCGAATTATGACCAAAAAAGCTTAGAAATGTCTTGAGTATATACTAAATATTTGAAGGGAGCAAATAAGTTACGTGCTGTTCTGTCATTGCCACAGTTTCACGGAAACCGACTTTAAATTGTAATTAAAATCTACCTGGACACGTTTTGATGAAATTCTACTTACCTGCATCACAATATTCTATATTGCAGATATAGGGTGCTTCTCTGGCTGTCTGTTTATCTATTTATTTATCTGGCTGTCTATCTATCTATCTATCTATCTATCTATCTATCTATCTATCTATCTATCTATCTATCTATCTGTCTGTCTGTCTGTCTGTCTGTCTGTCTGTCTGTCCGTCCGTCCGTCCGTCCGTCCGTCCGTCCGTCCGCCCGCCCGTCCGTCCGTCCGTCCGTCCGTCCGTCTTACCTACCTACCTACCTACCTAAATACCTACCTATATATATATATATATATATCTGTCTATTTATTCATCCATCTCTTCATCCGTGCAACTCCCCATCCATACGTTTATCAATCTATCCATTAATCCGTCCATCCATCCATCCATCCATCCATCCATCCATCCATCTGTCTAGTTATCCATCTCTCCATCTCTCCGACCATCTCTTTATCCATCCATCTATCCACCAGTCTATTTTTCATCAATATCAGTCCACATACAAGGTGATTCATAAAAAAAGTTACCCTACATAAGTCAACATAATTCATGTCGATGACCATCAATTCTAATGAAATCTCAGAATAATGACCCTTAATGATCTAGCCAAGTGCTATTAAAATAATTCACATTCAATGCTATAATGACGTAACGCGGATGACGAAACTAATGACGTCACGACTATTTTGACAAACAATTAAGCAAGATTCCAACGTTCTCGTCAGCAAAGTTAGTTAACTTCTTCTGGTTTGCCTCCAAATGAGCAATTATTTACTGTAGCAGCACCCAGTAACAATCAGAATGATCGCATTTACGTATCTGGTATCCGGTACACGGAAGAGGGACGTTCCAACGAATCGCATTTTGTAGAATCGACCAACTTCCAGCATATCCCCATTATGGTGTCTGTCGGGTCTTTGCATTTGGTAGCACGAACATATCCATTTAATCGAGCCAGGTGTTGAGGTTAATGGACATTGGACAATATTACAGAGCTGTTCTACTAATACAGGGTCTTTTGCTAGACATTCTTGACATTGTTTCATCTTCCAGCAGAATAGCGCTCCGGCGCACAGAGCTCGAGAGACTGTTGCGTTACTGGAAACCGAAACTTCTGATTTCATCCCGCCTACTTTTGGCCACCCAACATCGCTGATTTAAATCCAGTAGACTATAAGACATGTAGTGTCAAACAAGAAAATGTCTGCAGATCTCGAATATGTGATGTCAACAAGTTGTGTCGTCGAATTGTGGAGACATGGGACGAAATGGATCAGCGCATCATTGATGAATCAGCCAATCAGAGGCGTGAGCGTCTTTGCGCATGCGTAACTTCCAAGGAGTTCAATTCGATCATAAATTTTAACTTCCTTAATGTTCAGAAATAACTCCTCTATCTTCTCGTAAAATTTCTTGGAGATAGCCCAATATTTGGCGAAGTAAAATATGTAGGGTAACGTTTTTTTAATGAATCACCGTGTATATATATCTCTTTTCTTAATATTAATATACATTTTAATTTCATTATTATGCTTATTGTCTCCACGCTGTTCTTTCACACTTATTGTCTGCCACAGATTTTTCTCAGAAAATATTCATCCAGGGCAGCTCTCATCCACAGTCGTCCGTCGAATAATTATAATTGTTCCGGAGAAGAAGAGGAAATGCTCAAGAAATCAATTTCAATTCGCATAATTATTATGCAGATGGCTGTGTGATTGCAGTCATAGCTATCGTGACACTGAAGAGTAGCTATAGGCCTAGTACATATATAAATGCAATGATACATGCATAATACATACATACATACATATATGTATATACATACATACACACATACATACATACATACATACATACATACATACATACATACAATGTCATACATACATACATACATACATTCATTCATACATACATACATACATACATACATACATACATACATACATACATACATTCATGCATACATATAAACATTCATACATACATAGTTACATGCATACATTCATACATACATACATAGTTACATACATAGTTGCATGCATCCTCAGATTCCATTTCTCACCTTCATGACATCTACTTTTGCTGAACTAATGGTGCGTCTTAGCTTCGCTTCCTCTGTCTTAGTTTAGGATGTTAGGTCTTTCATATAACTATTATCTCAAAATAATATCCAGCAGAGCGATATATCCTCAGACGAGACAACATGTGTTATAGGTCTACTAAGTTGGACGGTGTCAAATGCAGCACTTCAATCAAATGATATTATTTTATTTGCTGTGCAATCAATTGATTGATGTCGCTAAGTCTTGTCCATGTATACTTGTTTTAAAATCTGAACGCCGTCCAGTCACTTATTGGCGAGCACAGGCTGGAAAGGTAAGGGGCGTCCAGGCACTTCTTTTGGAGAGGTAAGGGGCGTCCATGCGGGCACTTCTTTTTCCACACTTTAGGCACTGACTGTATAAGCTTACCTGTAGTGTTTAATCTAGACGTCTAGACGTCGGGGGTGGGGGGGAGGAGAGAGATGACAAGAGTAAAAAACCTTCCACTGGTCAGCGCCACGTGCCTCAGCGGTTGGCCGTCCGCCAAGCTGTATTCCTGGAACCTGGATTCCCCTCCAGAGCAGAATGGACTAGATTAAGCACTGCTCTACCTGCACCGAGCATCTCGAAGATGAGTCTATCGAGAAGTAAACCACTGCATGCTCTGTTCTCTGTCCCTCTGCAACTCTTCCGTGATTTAAACGCTTACATAACAGTTTGGGATGGATGCCTAACACGATTCGCGTTCACTACAACACAACTTGTCCCCGTTTATAAGCGAATTTATAAAATCGAAATTAACGTTTGGTCAACTGACAAACTGACTGACAAAGTAAATCAAACATAATAATTATAGACGTGCACACTCTGTTAAGCTAACTAATAGGTGCTAATGGTCTAACGCGAAGGCCTACTCGAGGCAATCAAGTATAGGGGTCATTCGTTACAAGAATTTATTATTTCGGAGAGCGAAGGTTTCAGGATAAAAATTTTCACCATGGAAAGAGAGACGAATAGCGCAACATAATTAAAACTTCTGATGAAACATTCTGAACGTTGTCAAGATTTCAGCAAAACACATAATATGCATGATGCTCTCGAATCGTCTCGATTACTGCAAATCTCTTCTTGTTGGAGTCAAACATGCTATTGTTCCGTATATACAAGAGGCTGAGTGGTCGAAGGACCTTGATGCAGTTGCAGTGATAGAGCGGCGGCACAACGCTAGGGTTCGCTTTCCGGAAGAAAGGCACGTGATTTTGAGGAGGTTGGAGAGATTCGAAGGAGGTTTTCATTGTGGTGATTATGGCGATTTTTACACAGCATCTTTTCTATGACGGACAGCCAGTGGAGAGTTTCGAGGCCTGCTTAGCACTGGTACAATGTGAGGAGTTACAGACGAGTCTGAGACGACAGATGCGAGGCTTTTTTGAAATCGTTGTGATGATGTCCCACAGAGACCGGTATTGCAGCAGTCGAGAGTTTGCAATAGAGCTTAAGCGATGGTGTTTTGTGAGAAAAGATCAGATTTGTCGAAGAACACGAGTATGGAAATTGACGGAGAGCATTTCAAGTCTGTTTTTTGAGGAATTTTCAGAACTGCACAACTCCTCCTTTCCTTCCCCATCATCCATGGTAAATTACTTCCAATCGAAGGACAATAATTTACCGAAGCGGTGAGTGTTGAAGTTCCCGAGGGATCATGTTTACATCGGGGCAAATAAAAAAAATGATAACAACATCGATAATAATCATTTCCAATCTGCGAAGACTAGCTATTCCAGAACTTCCCCCCCCCCCAATTTTTTACATTCATTGGAAAATGCGCGCAGTTTGGAATCCGTTCACATATTCCAATTCGCACCACCTCCTCAACTCACCTACTCGCTTACTTACGAGCCATCTATGAATCGATTCTCTCTGTCATTCATTATACGAGCAACCATCGACCTGTTTATTTGCTGTAATAATGGAACAGTTTCGAATAATATACGCTATTGACATCGTGACGCTGTCTCGCTCTCGTGTTTTAGGCGTATAATACATGCGTTAATTTCTGCAATTCAAGGACTACGCACGCATAGGTATAAAAAACAAAAGAGTTTTATAATGCATGCGCTAGAACATACTGCCATCTGCCTGCGACAAATTTGCCAACTGACTGATAGAGGTCGTAGCGACAGTAGTGCAGCTGTTGACATTGCACGGTAAATGGTATCGGCTACGTAAACGCCCCGTGACGTAGATGGTGCTTTACGGAGAGGAGCAATTGACGTCAATGCAACCCAGGCAGATGCAACCGTGACATTCGTAGCCTGCCTGCCTGGCTGCCTGCCTGCCAGCCTGGCATTGACAATGGCGGCGTCCGTGGTACAATTTCTCCATCACCGCAGTTGGCTATGCCTCCAGCGCATGCACATTGCACGTGCAATGGCGTCTGAATAATTTTCGCGCGTTGCTGTGTCGTCTGCCGATCGCGCGCGCAAGTAGCAGACGACGATCTGCGTACGAAGAAGAAGAAGAAGAATTAGAAGGAAAGGAGGAGGAGGAAGAGGAGGAGGAGGAGAAGGAGGGGGAGAGAGAAGGAGGAGGAGGAGGAGGAGGAGGAGAGAGGAGGAGGGAGGAGGACGAGGACGAGGAGGACGAGGACGAGGAGGAGGAGGAGGACGAGGACGAGGAGGAGGAGAGAGGAGGAGGAGGAGGAGGAGGAGGAGGAGGAGGAGGAGGAGGAGGAGGAGGAGGAGGAGACGAAGTTGTAAAATCGTTATGAAAACGATCGTCGTCAAGATTAGAGGACAGAGTCCCGATTGAAAAAACGAGGATGAGGAGACCAGGAGAATTGGAAAAACAGGTGTTGCCATGAAGAGCTAGGTTCTGCATCACGTGGGCTGATGTGGCATCGAATGAGAGAGGAACTTCTGTCCCGGTCGATCACCTTCTCTGCATAATATGATGACATCAGCACCGGATCATTGTCGGAATTATGTTCTGCGTTCTAAAGATTCAAGAATCCAAGAATTCATCATCTCATCCGATCAAACAGACGAATGATCACAGATAGAGGGAGAGAGGAGGGAGGGAGAGAGGGAGGGAGGGAGAGAGGGACGGAGGAGGGAGGGAGGACCTAGGGACCTCGACATCCGTGCATTCGGCAAGACACTCACAAGTCACTGAGGCATCTACGCAGACTTGCAGAAAGATATTTTAAGTCGATTTGGATAAAAAACACCCATCCTGCCCACACCCACACACCGCCTATAGAGCCAAAACATATACACATGCGCATGATAATTATAGAAATAAAAACCTACATCGAATATTATGCATGAATTTGGCGTTTATTCATATGATCGTATGCATGCATACGTAGGCCTACATTCATACATGTGTAATGTGTATACAACGGTGCTTGAAGTGTGGGAAAAGAAGTGCCTGGACGCCCCTTACCTTTCCAAAAGAAGCGCCTGGACGCCCCTTACCTTTCCAAAAGAAGTGCTGGACGCCCCCTTACCTTTCCAAAAGAAGTGCCTGGACGCCCCTTACCTTTCCAAAAGAAGTGCCTGGTCGCCCCTTACCTTTCAAAAGAAGTGCATGGACGCCCCTTACCTTTCAAAAGAAGTGCCTGGACGCCCTTACCTTTCCAAAAGAAGTGCCTGGACGCCCTTACCTTTCCAAAAGAAGTGCCTGGACGCCCCTTACCTTTCCAGACAGCACAGTCATGGGTTACTGTGTGTTGGGGGTATAGATGAATTGTGCACAGGCCATAAGTCAATGAACGCCGTCCATGACCGTCCATGGTCAAAAGCGGAAACATAGGACACTAAAATTTTATCTTGCATTTAATTTTATGGAACTTTCCTTTTCGGGAAGGCAGCAATGGACATTTTTAGTTTTAATGTATCTGCAATTGTGTGTCTACACCTGCCTTACACGGAAATTCGCCCAACATAAAAATAGGTCATTTTGTGACTTAGCTGGGAAAATAGTAGCCTAAGTAAAATATCTCAGAGTCGAGTCGAGAAAACAACGATCGACTCGATCTTAGCAAAATTAACAATCGACTCGACTTGCAAGTCGATCGAGTCGACGATTTTTTCAATCGACTCGACTTGACCGAGTTATGACCGATCGACTTGATCGACTGCGGGGTATAAAGAGGAGTATAAAGAGGAATGGTTAGGGTTGGCGCCGAATGTAAATCCGATTCCGCATTTCTTAATTCATGTCATGCCGTTGATGGGTCATTCAGCATGAAAATCAAGACATATATCGCTCTCTCACTTGTTGTTTTATCGTCTAAAATAACCTATTTGTATCAGTTACGTTGATGGTATGATTAAGCTGATTATGTCGTAGGCCTATATATGTAAACTTCTATGCCTGACTTAAATATGGATACGTATAATAGTAAAGGTCGAATTAGCAAAACAAAGTGACTAAAACAGGTTCCATTCGGCAGCAAGTGCTCAAAAGTGTGACGTTGACTATATAATTATAGCTTTTGTTCGGACACTGCAGCTGGTCGTTAGGACCCTCCGTCAAGCCCAGAGTGATTACAGTTTTTGCCACAAATACGCTGCATTGACTGCATCTATTCGGCACATCATGAGTTTCGCCATTTGTTCCTATTTATAATTCTGCCTTGAATTTATAGATTACTTAAGTTAACACATTTATACAGACTTGACAAATTATTAGCTATATAAATGCAACCCTGACTTCGTTTTGCTCCTAGCTCTCTCTCTCTCTCTCTCTCTCTCTCTCTCTCTCTCTCTCTCTCTCTCTCTCTCTCTCTCTCTCTCTCTCTCTCTCTCTCTCTCTCTCTCTCTCTCTCTCTCTCTCTCTCTGTCCTCTCTCTCTCTCTCTCTCTCTCTCTCTCTCTCTCTCTCTCTCTCTCACACACACACACACAAACACACACGCACACACACACAATCAGACACAAACACACGCCTCCAGGCCTTATTGCCTCTTCTATTCGAAACTTCTGAGCAGCAGCGTCGTAGTTGCTATTCATCTCGACGACATTTATCGAAGAGACAGAACCCTTCTTTCTCACTCGATTCACTGGTAAAAGCTAAATATAGAACTGCAATTGAGTTTTCTTCACAGCATTCTCTATAAAGACGGTTACGTGGAAAAGCTAAATATAGAATTAGCACACGTCAGTTTCTTTTTTCTGTTTCTGGCTGCATTATGTTCTTCGGTCTTCTATCTGTTCTTCTATCTGTTCTTCCATCTGTTCTTCTATATGTTCTTATATCTGTTCTTCTATCTGTTCTTCTATCTGTTCTTCCATCTGTTCTTCTATATGTTCTTCTATCTGTTCTTATATCTGTTCTTCTATCTGTTCTTTTATCTGTTCTTCTATCTGTGTAGCGGTAGAATGCTTCTTATCAAACAAACCTATTAAATGATGCATTGTATAAGTATTAAGTATAGGTAAGAATTAAGCTAGACAATATGTGGCGTATTGTAAATGATAATTAATATCACTTGTGGCATAAGTTAATAAATAATAATAACGAATATACACGCGCTACAACAATTCTTGATATACAACGGAGGGCGGAAAGCAGCGTCAACGTCAGCAGACGATAACACAGCAGACGAAGAAAGTGAGTCAGCGAGGAGCGAGCGGAGGAGGAAGACGAGATTTCTGAGCGAGGGCGGCCATTGACAAATGTGGCGTTCCTCGTCGGTAATTCAGAAGATCTGACGGTGGAATTGAGTGTGGAAGGCGACACGCTGTCGGCCTGTCCCACTAGAGACTATAAGACCTTGGGAATTGAGATACCAGGGCGTGTCGAACGAAACTTTGCGAAGTTTGATGTGACACTTGCGAGTGAACTGCGAGCGACATCAGGAGACGGTCGAATTCGAAACTACAATTGCGATTGTATTTCGACGGCAGAAAGAAGGAGCGAAACGACAACAAGACGAGGTTGAAAAGACGTGCAAGCGACAAGAAGCTACCGTTGCTTGTGAAGATTCAACGAGGCGGACGAAACTACCGAATGCTGTGCCCAGCTACAGCATTCTCCGTCTACACAGCTACAGAAGAGAATTGGAAACGACGGCAAGCAAGAAGAAGGTGACCTTCCTTCCTCTTCGAACCTTCATTCCAATCCATACGAACTGAAGAACTTCTACATCTACGCTGGAGAAGTCCAACGTGGAAGTTAAGAAACAAGCTATAATATATCTTAGATAATACGCCACAAATAAGTAGATAGGATTATTGATATTGTATTTTACTGTTTGATATTGTTTCTTATAATAATTATAATCTTTAAACGAATCTCAGCTACATTTGTTTTAGGTCCTAGCTCATTCTAATATTGATCACCCAAAAGCCTCTGAGCATAAAGTTCCCTATTAAAACTAGATTTAAAACCCTAGATTTTGATGGTAGTGACAATCTGATTGCACAAATATGCATCTGTACACCTTTCGGTTTCTTTGTTCGCATAACCTGACATCCATCCGAATATTTCCTGACAGCATAGACTGTTTCTCTCGTTGTCTTCTTTTCTCTTACTCTGCTTACATGTATTTGTGTGACTCAATAAGTCAATACATAATAAATCTCAGTCATAGTGATAGGCCTACGGAGAACATCTGTAACCCTCATTGTCTGAGAAGTTGTTGAAAACTCGTGACGATTTTGATTCTATTTTCTCTGTAGTATATTTCTGTCCACAGTGTTTAGCCGTATGACACTAACTAACTAGTTGACACACACCGCGAACTAGATAATTAGCCTAAGTTTGAGCAAATAATACCTACAGAAAATTTAATAGGCTATGCGCAGCAAAGGGGGAATTGTCCGGGGTTAATGTCCTAGGCTAAATCAGGGGGGAATTGCCCCGGGGGTTATTGTCCGGGAGGAAAATGTCTTACACTCTGTCGAACCATCTCTTCTTTGGTCTTCACTTTCCCTTTTTCCATGCACATATCCGTTGACAGCTAATCTTTGAGTATCTCTCATCCCTCATTCTGCATGGTAACGTGGCCAAAGTAACGACACCGTTTGCTCTGAATTTTGTGTATCATTATTTACTATCATATCATGCTGAATATTCAGTCTGTTGTATATCTCTGTATTCCTTAGCCTGCAGTCCCTTCTCGAGCGCCACTCCCTCTATCTTTCGTAGGCACGCCATTTCAAACACCCTCAGCCGCTGCTTCTTTGCTTCCCTCAGTGTCCAAGTCTCCGAATTGTACAGCAATGCACTCAGCACCACTGTCTCATACATCTGAACTTGTGTGGCCTTTCCTATTTCCTTCGAGCTCCAAACCTTACCCAGCACCTGTAGTATTCCTCTGTCCAGCCTAATTTTTCTGCAACCGTGCTACAACATTATACTGAAGTGATGTGCATCATGGTAAGCGAATTTCTAATATAAGTCCTACTGCAGCTGAGTGATCTGACAAAATGACAATGCAGTTTTACATTATGTGTACATGCACAGGCTTACATACATATTTATTTATTTCTAGCTTTTGCTATAGCACCCCTTCAAGCTATCTACTCAGAGGCGCTCCGGACTATAGAGCGGACACCGCATCAGAGTTTCACGCCGAAGCGCACGAGCAAATGCAAGTGAAAGACATGCTCAAGGTTTCTACGCGACGGCTTGAGGTGGATTCGAACCTTGAACCCTCCGGCTACAAGGCCTCGAACCCACCACTAACCACCGCGCCCCACAAGCATACATATACAATTATACGTACACACATTGCACATACATACATGCATGCATACATACATCTTATCTTATCTTAACTGACCATTTATAAAGCGCTTCTCGCAGCAAAAGACTTTCAGAAGCGCTCCAAGTGCGTTTAACTCCGAGAAAAATGCTAGTTTTTAGACGAGAGAAAGACAAGGACACACTATCAGGGCGAACTGATGGGGAAAACCCATTCCATAGGGAGGGGCCAATGCAGGCAAATGATCTGGATTGAGTACTGACTTGGGGGACAAAGAGGTCAAGCCGATCAGAGGACCTAAGAGGACGCAGCGAAGTGGCAGAAAGGGGGCGATGTATCTGATCGCATAGATACCTCGGAGCAAAACCCATTTGAGACTTAAGGACCAAAATCAGGACTTTAAATTGTATATGGGCCGAGAGTGGAAGCCAGTGAAGTTGTTCAGTCATGAATGTAGAAATGTGGGAGAATCGAGGAAGACGGGCAATGAGCCTAGCAGCAGCATTGAGTACAGATTGCAGAGGAGCTAGGCGAACCTTAGGGAGGCCAATAGGACAAGATTGCAATAGTCAATCCGAGAACATACAAAAGCATGCACAATAATTATTGAGGTAAAGATCGATGATGAGACAGATTTGCGAATAGCCCTGAGACGCCTTAGCTGGAAGTAGGAAGAGCGAGTAAGATTGGCAATGTGCTCAGTGAAGGTAAGAGACAGTGGCGGCGCTAGGGGGGCCTGGGGGGCTAAGCCCACCCTACAAGAGGTTCAGCCCCCCTAAAAAAGGGCTATCCAAATTTTTTTACATTAAAATATCCACGATTTTCGGCTGATGACTAAAAAAAAAGGTCGTCAGAAATTTTTGCGGCGAAAATGGAAAATTTTCGCCGCGGGGCTCGAAACTGAAATCCTGGCGCCGCCACTGGTAAGAGAACTATCAAGGGTGGCACCTAGGTCTCGAACACTGGAGAAGTTAAAGTGAGGAAAAGTTTGAGAGAGCAGTGTGTAGTCGAGCTTTTGAAGCTGCTTAGGAGTGCCAAACCAAATCAACTGGGTTTTGGAAAGCTCAAAGAAAGACGATTAGACGACATCCACAGATGAAGATCTTGAGATAGAGCGTCAATTCGACTTGCAAGAAGGAGTTGAGAAGAAGGGGGTCCATGGACATAGGTTTGGACATCATCAGCGAAAAGGTGGCCAGTTGCAGAGTGACTCGGGAAAAGAGAGGTAATACCAGCCGTGCAAAGGATGAAAAGGAGTGGGCCTTGGACAGAACCCTTAGGAACACCCAAGACAACAGGGACCAGATGAGTCCTATAGAGTCGCCACTCGCCAGAGATGATCATTTGGGTGCGATCAGACAAGTAGGACCGAAACCAAAGGAGAGGA
Organism: Lumbricus terrestris; assembly: GCA_949752735.1. Taxonomy (NCBI): domain Eukaryota; kingdom Metazoa; phylum Annelida; class Clitellata; order Crassiclitellata; family Lumbricidae; genus Lumbricus; species Lumbricus terrestris. The sequence continues at coordinate 33,809,680 of OX457050.1, forward strand.
GAACCATTGAGTCCGCAGGAGGTTTCAAGTCGTTGCAATAGAATCTCATGATCAACCATGTCAAAGGCTGCAGAGACGTCGAAGAGAGCCAAAAGAGTGACTTGAGACTTGTCAACAGCAGAGTATATATCAGAAATCATGGAGAGGAGGGCTGTTTCCGTGGAGTGGTTAGCCCTATAGGCAGACTGATGGGATGGAAGGAGTCCCGATTGCTCAAGATAGGGGAGAAGTTGCATTGACACAAGTCTTTCAAGAGTCTTAGACAGAAAAGATAGGTTTAAAATTGGTAGATAGTTTTGACTGAGACTATAGGGTCAAGATTGGTCTTCTTGAGTGCAGGAAAGACTAAGGCCCGTTTTGTGATGCATACATACACATAGGGCTCAAAGTGCACCTGGACGGTCATGGACGGCGTCCATGCACTTATTTTAAAATCTGAACGCCGTCCTGCGTACGTGCATACATACATACATACATACATACATACATACATACATACATACATACATACATACATACATACATACATACATACATACATACATACATACATACATACATACATACATACATACATACACGGTCGAGCTCAACCATCAAGACCGTGCGACTTCACCGCTGTTGTCTGCTGTTTACATCTCGCCGAAGGACGGTTCACGCAGGTCAGTGGAGTTAACTCGATCGGATGTTGTCGCTGGTGGCGTTCAAAACTACCGACCGACAAGCGACAAATGCCTTCTACTGTGCAAACTTTGTGCCCGACGATTGGCCGGACGCGCGCATCATCTTCAACCAGCGAGGAGCTTCAGTTTCGTCAGCGTTTCGTGTTTGCGAGCCCTGTCATCTGTCGCCGCTCTACTCTACTGACGCAACCTGTACCAGAGACTCTGAACATTTACACCATCTGAAAGCTGTTGACGGGATTCCGTTGGATGATTCTACGTGTCTGCGATGGATCGCCACTGATGACTGTTTCCGGCTCACTGTGACTTATTTTGCTAATTGATGGAATTTTCTTGCTGTTATGACACTTAACATCATTTCGGCTAGTTAGCGCAGAGAGCGCCTCTGAGTAGGTTTCTTGAAGAGGCGCTATATAAATACTTGAAATAAATAAATAAATAAATAGTATTACATACATACATACATACATATATACATACATACATACTGTGAGCTAATTTTGTACAACGTATAGTGATCAGCTAATTGTTGAGCGTACGGATAGGCCAGCTCAAGGTCAGCTATTTGTTGAGTGTACAGACAGACAAGCCAGCTGACTGAGTGGCGGGAAAGTGCCGCGGCGCGTCGTCGCCGGAGAGAGAGCGAGAGAGAGAGAGACCGACAGACAGCGAGAAGGACAGAGAGAGGCAGAGAGAAAGACAGTGCGACCGAAGAGAGAGTGTACGCTGAGAGTGAGATAAGTTGTAGAAGGAGTGCTAGTCGTGTGTAGAAGACGTTAGAAGAGTAATATAATAAGATGGCGTTTCTGTCGTGCAATTGAATTGTTTGTCGTCGTTGATGCATTGTTGTGTTGTTTGCGAATGTTGGAAATCGAAGAAGAAAATACAAGAAACTGATATTTGTTGTAAGTGAACAAGTTTAAGAACTTTAGACACTTATAACCTAGCCATAGCTACCGCAGTACAGTGCATAGGTTAGGCCTAGGCTGCGCTGCAGAACTAAAGAAGAGACTGGAAAATCGTGGGTGATTGTGGAAGATCACATTTGGTGACACAGCGGTGGGATATCGTATCCAAGTTACGGACGGTGGGATAGTCAATCCAAGTTACGGACGTTGGGATATTGTCAATCCAAGTTACGGACGGTGGGATTTTGTATCCAAGTTACGGACGGAGGGATATTTACGAACGGTGGATTTTTAGTCCAAGCTACGGACAGTGGATTTCAAATCATTACGAGAAGCCGACCACACGGGAGAAGGAGAATGAGCATTTGATCAACCGGAGAAGCATTCCGAGCATCCAAACAACTGGTGAGAAGATACAACGGGCATACGAACGACATTACGACAACGCAACGCCAGAGAGAGGTATACAAAACTCGCTCCTTGAATAAACAAGCAATAAGAATTAAAGTCAACCATTCACAGCAATTATAGCCACTCCCTCGATTTCTTCACGGAAATCATTTGAAGTAAAGAAGTAAGATGGAGAAACTTACAGAACAAAAACAAGCTAGTATAAAAAAGATGTCTTCTGATCGAATAATAAAATTATTAATCGAAGCTGGTCTAGACGTGGAAGAAGTCGAAGAGATGTCAAGGGAAAATTTGATGAGAGCTTTAGCAGAGGATTGGCTAAAAAAGGAAGCTGAAGAGAAAGGCGCTGTGGGTGGGGCTGAGGAGAAACCACAGGCTATGTCTATGGAGGCGTTGATGCAATTTATGATGATGAGGGAGGAGCAACGGAGACAAGAAGAGAAAGAGAAAGAGGAGAAACGTAGACAAGAGGAGAAAGAGAAAGAAGAGCAACGGAGACAAGAAGAGAAAGAACGGAAACAAGAAGAGAAAGAGAAAGAGGAGAAACGTAGACAAGAAGAGGAGAAACGTAGACAAGAGGAGAAAGAGAAAGAGGAGCAACGTAGACAAGAAGAGGAGAAACGTAGACAAGAGGAGAAAGAGAAAGAAGAGCAACGGAGACAAGAAGAGAAAGAACGGAAACAAGACGAGAAAGAGAAAGAGGAGAAACGGAGACAGGAGGAGAAAGAGAACGAGGAACAAAGGAGACAAGAAGAGAAAGAACGGAGACAAGAGGAAAAAGTAAGAGCAGAACAAGCAGAAAGGATGAGACAAGAAGAGATAGAGATGCAGAAGCAGCAGTTCCAGCTTCAGTTAGAACAACTGAAAAGAGATCGTGACGAAGCTGAACGAAGAAGAATGGAATTGATGATAGAATACGAGAGGGCAAGGAAAAGTGATGAAGAAATACGGAAACAACAGATTGAAGAGCAAAAGGCTCGCGAGGAAGTCAAGGAAGCCATGCGTTTGGCAGAATTACAAAGAGCCGAAGAGATTCGACAGGAAGAATTGAATATGGAGAAAGAAAATTTGGAAAAGGCGGAACGAGAAAGGGAAGAACAAGTACAATTAGAACAAAAGAAACTCGCTCTTAAGGAAGCTCAGCTCCGAGAAATGGCTATAGAAAAGGAGGAACGCAGAAAGCAGTTAGAATTGTTGCAGCAGAAGATAGAACAAGAAGAACTGCGTAGGGAAGAAGATCAAAATAGACTGAGGGAACGAAATGAAGACGAAAGAAGAAGCCGTGAGGAGTTAGAACGAAATAGGATCCGAGAAAGTGAGACAATGGTGTCCAAGATTAAAAAGATAGGTGATGCAATGAAACACGTGTTACCTAAGATGCCATATGATATGATGGAGGTGCCATTATATTTTGAGACAGTTGAGAATGCATTCAACAGTTTTACGGTGGAAAAGCAGTTTTGGGTCAAATTGCTGTTGCCACTAATGACACCAAGAGCGAGAACGGTGTTAAACCGATTGTCTTTTGATGATCTAGACAATTACGACATAGTGAAAGAACATTTACTGAAAGAATTCAAATTGACAGCGAGAGAATATCGATCACGATTTGTAGATGCGAAGAAAACGGCAGAAGAGACATACACTATGTTTACAGCAAGATTGAAGAATCTGTTGAACTATTATGTCAGAAGTAGGCGAGTGGGCAAAGACTATGAGAAGTTATTTGATCTGTTGGTGGCGGATAAGTTGAAAGAATGTCTACCACCCGGTCCACTACAGTTTGTACTAGCAAAGGAGGGTACTGAATGTTTGGAAGCTAGTAATGTTGCAGATCTCGCAGACATACATGTGAACAATCGAATTGGTCTAATGTTTCAAGACAAACCGAAATATGAAGCATGGGGTAATAGTTCGAAGCAAACCAGGTGGAATAGTAGTAACAAAGAAACAGGAAGCCAAGCCAGAAGTAATGAAGTAAGGAAAGATAGTGCTCCTGGAAGACAGTTTGGTCAAGATAGAAGAGAAGCAACGGGTGACAGACAAATATATAGTCGCATTCCAGTGATGGGAGGCCAAAGAGAAAGCAATGCAGCATATACTCCGTACAATTACAGACGGGAGAGCACTGAACAGAGAGGTATTGTGAGGAAACGTTGCCATAATTGTCAGTCAGACCGACATTTGATAAAGGATTGTCAAGCACCACCAAGAATGACAAATCTGAGAAATAGATTTACTCGAAGTGCAGAAAATCTCAGAGTAAATCAGATCCAAGTAATGAATGCACCTAATCAGCTGGAAGGACAAGACAACCGCGAAACGGAAGTGAAGTCAGTAATGAAGTGTACGCCTCAGTTTACTATACAGAGAGAAGTAGTAAAATCTGCTCCCATTACGGATACTTGTCGAGAAACAGAAAGTAAAGATCAGTGTCAACGTACGAAGAAGTCCTTACTACGGCATGTAGATGTAGAGATACGTGGAAATGACGACAGTTGTCATCCCGTGCAAGTCAAAGCGCTGATTGACTCTGGTACTGAGATTCCAGTAATCAATGAGGAATTATTGAAAGGAGCGACAGTAGAAGAAATTGGCAGAGTACATTTGCAATGTGTGGCTGGAGAACCCATTCCAGCTAAGTTGGTGAAAATAGAAGTGCGGATGAGTGGTCATAACGTACACGAAGGAGGAGATTTGAAGGACAAGGGAGTAAATATCGCGCCATATTTAACCTTGGTATGTGCCAGCATTCCAGCAGTCTTGTGCAAAGATAACAAAGAAAAGTTCTTGCTGCATCCAGAAATAATTGCAGAACTGAAAGAGGTTCCACCAGTGAGTGTATTGCAAGGAGAATTGCAAGCGAATGTGACTACGAGAGCACAAAGTCGGAGAAGAGAAGTGGAAGAAGGAGAAGAGGAACAGCTAAATGAAAGTTTGCTAGATGAGGACACAGAAAGCGATGATGAACAAAGCGTTCAAGAAGAAGAAGAAGGAGTAACATCCGGGAGCAATGAAATTGAAGAAGAGATGGTTGCATGTGAACGTGATGATTATGATGATTCTGGAAGTGATAGTGAAATGGACACGAGTATGAGAGATTTGTTTGCCGAGAATACGAGTGATGAAAGACAATTGGCAGACGCAAAGAAATTTGAAGAGCAGCAGAGAAATGACGAGTCACTGAAGTCGTGGTGGAAGATAGCTGAAGACAAAGGATCTGAGTTTAGTGTGGTGAATGGGTTGATGTATAAGAAACATCAAATGTTGGACCAGTTGGTGTATCAGTTGGTGTTGCCGAAGGAAAGAAGAATTCAGGTGATGGAATTGGCGCACGAGTCAGTATTTGGCGGACACTTGGGAGAAGAGAAGACAAGAGAACGTATCAAATTGTCCTTTGTGTGGCCAAGGATGCGTAGAGATGTGGTGAAATTCTGCAAGTCTTGTGAGAAGTGTCAGTTGAAAGCACGAAGTTTGGTGATGGATCGAGTACCGATTACGCCAATACCAAGGGAGGATGTGCCGTTCAGAAGAATGACAATGGACGTCGTAGGACCAATCGAACCGACGTCAGCAGCAGGGCATAAGTATTGCTTGTGCATCGTAGACTCATGTACAAGATGGCCGACAATCTTTTTGATGAAGTCATTGACTGCTAAGGCTGTATGCGAAGCTCTAATGAAGTTGTTCATGGATGTGGGAGTTCCGTCAGTGATAACGAGTGATAGAGGAACAAATTTTACAGCCAGTCTAACGAGAGAATTTCTGAAATTGATGGGGTGTTGTCCTCGATTCGATTCGCCAGGACATCCAGAAGCGGCCGGATTAGTGGAGAGATGGAATCAAACGTCCAAGAAGATGGTTCATCATGTCATTGTGGAAAATCCGAGACAGTGGCATAAAATCATTCCATTTACAGTCTGGGCATTGAGAGAAGTGCCTAATGCAACTACAGGAGTGGCACCGTATCTGCTGGTCTATGGAAAGTTGCCGAGAGGGCCACTAACCATTCTTAAAGAAAGCTGGACCAAAGAGATAAATTTATCACCGAACATTGGAGTTCAACCGGCAAAGTATTTGAAGAATTTAAGAGCAGACATGGAAAAGGTCTTGACATTCGCCGAGAGCTGTGCTGAAGAAAAGCAAAAACAATACGCCAGTCAATATAACAAAAGAGCAAAAGATAAAGAATTCGAACCAGGAGAAAACGTCATCGTGCTGTATCCAACGTCAACCAATAAATTGATCTCACGATGGCATGGTCCATGCACGGTCTTGCAAAGAAGATCCAAATATTCGTATCTCGTGGACATGAATGAAAACGGTCGACGGATTATTCATGCCAACAAGATGAGGAAGTTTATTACGAGAACATTGTCTTGTGGTCTGATCGTGGAAGAGGATGACGAATTTGGATCAGTGGTAGAAATACCGCTGAAGGAATACTATTCAGAGACAAAACAGAAAGCACTCCAATTGGATTATGAACAAATTGGACATCTTACGAGCGAACAGCAGAAACAATTACTTGATGTACTGAATCGTTATGCAGACAGATTTTCGGACAAACCGGGACTATGTACATTAGTAGAACATGAAGTGGTGTTGAAACCAGACTTTCGAGAAAAAGAATTCATGGCATATCGAATACCACTAATATACCGGGCAGAAGTGGAAAGACAAATACAAGAGATGCTGAAAGAAAACATCATTCAACCATCGTCAAGCCGAATGGCAAGTCCACTTGTCATTGTCAAAAAGAAGGATGGATCATTGAGATTGGCTTGTGACTACAGATACATTAACTCTTTTACTGAGAACTGCAGATATCCTATGCCAATCGTCAATGATGTTTTGAGCAAAGTCGGAAAATCCAAGTTTATTTCTGTTATGGACTGTCGCAGTGCCTATTGGACTTGTCCTGTAAAAAAGAGTGATCAATGGAAGACTGCGTTTGTTACACATAATGGACTGTACGAATTTACGCGTGTTCCTTTTGGAATGATTAACTCTGGACGGACTTTTGTAAAAGCGATAAATATGATTTTGCAACCGATACATGATTTCACTTAACCTTATGTTGATGACACTGCAGTGCATTCTAATGATTGGGACATTCATTTAAGACATTTGGAATTATTTTTGAAACAAATTAGACTGCATAATGTAACGTTGAACTTGAAGAAATGTGTGTTTGGTAAGAGTGAGGTGAAGTTCATCGGTCACCTTATAGGATCAGGGAAGAAGATGATGAATCCAGATAGGATTGACAGTTTGATTAATTTGAAGAAACCTGAAACCAGGAAGGAAGTGAAACAGGTCTTAGGATTTTTTGGGTTTTACAGACAGTTTATTTGTAATTTTGCTGAAATTGCTAAACCATTGACAGACTTAACCAGCAAGAAAGTACCTGAGAACATTGTTTGGACTGATGCACATCAGAAATCCTTTGATTCACTTAAGCAGATTGTCTTGTCAAATGTGGTTTTATATATGTTTGAGGTTGGTAAACCTTTTAATTTGTACTGTGATAGCAGTGATTTTGCTGTGGGAGCTGTCCTATCACAGGTGGACAATGAAGGGATAGAACGTCCCGTTTCATTTATAAGTCAGAAGCTGACAGATACCCAGAGGAGATGGGCGACGATTGAGAAGGAAGCCTATGCAATCATATGGGCTTTAAATAAGTTGAAAGAAATTCTTATTGGTTCTAAAATTAATGTGTTTACAGACCATAATCCTTTAGTTTACTTGACTGAATCAATGTCGAAATCTGCTAAGTTAGTCAGATGGTCATTATCATTACAAAATTTTGACATTCTGTTGAACTATAAGAAAGGTAAATTGAATGTAGTAGCTGATTGTTTATCTAGATTGTAGTGTAAGATATTTTATGATGTTATATATATTGGACTGTTTGCATTGTTTAGTTAAGGTACGTTCGCTAATTTTTATAGATAATTAGCTCTCTTTAAAAGAAAGGAAAGAGGTAATGTGAGCTAATTTTGTATAACGTATAGTGATCAGCTAATTGTTGAGCGTACGGATAGGCCAGCTCAAGGTCAGCTATTTGTTGAGTGTACAGACAGACAGGCCAGCTGACTGAGTGGCGGGAAAGTGCCGCGGCGCGTCGTCGCCGGAGAGAGAGCGAGAGAGAGAGAGACCGACAGACAGCGAGAAGGACAGAGAGAGGCAGAGAGAAAGACAGTGCGACCGAAGAGAGAGTGTACGCTGAGAGTGAGATAAGTTGTAGAAGGAGTGCTAGTCGTGTGTAGAAGACGTTAGAAGAGTAATATAATAAGATGGCGTTTCTGTCGTGCAATTGAATTGTTTGTCGTCGTTGATGCATTGTTGTGTTGTTTGCGAATGTTGGAAATCGAAGAAGAAAATACAAGAAACTGATATTTGTTGTAAGTGAACAAGTTTAAGAACTTTAGACACTTATAACCTAGCCATAGCTACCGCAGTACAGTGCATAGGTTAGGCCTAGGCTGCGCTGCAGAACTAAAGAAGATACTGGAAAATCGTGGGTGATTGTGGAAGATCACACATACATACATACATACATACATACATACATACATACATACATACATACATACATACATACATACATACATGCATACATACATACATACATACATACATACATACATTCATACATACATACATACATGCATGCATGCATGTATGCATACCATCAAGTTGATAAATATAGAATCTTTTCAGGTTAATAAATTTGTTATAAAAGAAATGAAATTCAAATTTCTAAAAACGAAAATAGCCAAGGTTTCAATGACAGACAAAATTTGTTATTCAGACCACTTCATGGGCAAGGTCCTGGAGCTAAAGTTACAATTCACCGCTTAACAGTTAGAAATTAAGCGTTAAATTGAGAGTGCCGAATTATGACGTTGATGAAAGGAGATCGGTTGAATGTCAGTTGTTCCAGTGGCGGCGCAAGGGGGGCTGGGGGAATAAGCCCCCCCTACAAGAGGCTCAGCCCCCCCTGAAAAAAGGACTATCAGAAGTTTTTTACATCGAAATATCCACGATTTTCGGTCGATGACTAAAAAAAAAAAGTCATCAGAAATTTTGGCGGCGAAAACGGAAAATTTTCATGGGATTTCGGTCGATGACTAAAAAAAGGGAAAAAAGGTCGTCAGAAATTTTGGCGGCGAAAACGGAAAATTTTCGCCGCCAGGGCTTCAGCCCCCCCCCCCGGAACTGAAATCCTGGCGCCGCCACTGAGTTGTTCTGGTTTTATTGAGAGAAGCCAATGGCCCCAAATCTACGGATGTTAACCCGATGGATTATCAAGTGTGGAGACACTGAAGAGCTACATGTATACATTGTATACTAGAGAAATGCTACAATCTGCGGCAGGGCTGTTTTTAAGGAATTTTTAGAACTGCACAACCCCTTCTTTTCTTTCCCATCCTCCATGGTAAATTGACTCCAATCGGACGACACTGACTTTTTTAGTAGTTTCAACTGCACGTAAGTGCTTTTACAACTGCACAAATCCTCTTAGAACCGCACATTTTGTGCACAACTGCGCGCTAAAAAAAAGCCCTGATCTGCGGCCAAAAACTAAACGAATTGATGGTTGCATTGGATTTGATAGGCTATATATTTTGTGAAGATTTACCTCAGGAAAAAGATCAACAAGTCCTGTCCGAACTTTACAAAATAGACTCGTGAGAAGTTTTGGCATTGGTGGCGGACACATTGAACACAAGTTATGAAGCACTATTAAGTTTATTTGTTTAAAATTATTTGAAATGTGACCTAATAAAATAATTTTTTCTGTTATTTTTTCGGTCTGCTTTTCATTGTCAAAAAACAGTGAGTGATATAAACTGAAATTGATATAACTACATGTATTGTTGTGTTTGAATGTTTGGTTAAATATTGGTAATTGCACGTGAATTTATGTGAATTGCCTTTAAGTCTGTAAAAACTTTATTTTAAAATTCGTACTTCTTTGCAAATATCTTGGCAAAAAGCCTCATGGGTCTTTTTGGCCCACCCTGTAATATAGGTCCTTAACCAAGAAGACTGCCTTAATTTATTGTAACTATTTTCATAAATATCTGCCCGAGCTAACATATTATAAATACTGGGAGGGTGACTCCTTCGCTTACCTACCTTCCCATTTCAGTTCTAAACAGCGTCCACCTTATTGCCGTCTGCCTGTCTGGCTGTCTGTCTGCATGTCTGACAGTCTGTCTGCATGTCTGCATGTCTGGCAGTCTGTCTGTCTGTCTGTCTGTCTGTCTGTCTGTCTGTCTGGCTGTCTGTCTGCATGTCTGACAGTCTGTCTGCATGTCTGCATGTCTGGCAGTCTGTCTGTCTGTCTGTCTGTCTGTCTGTCTGTCTGTCTGTCTGTCTGTCTGTCTGTCTGCATGTCTGGCTGACCCTTTTGGACTTTGACTTGGAACGGCTGATGCTTTGATTTTCACCCTACCTGTCCGTCGATTTCCTTTTGACTGTGAGCAAGTTGGTTCCCTTGACTTGACTTTCGATGCTTTACGAAACTCTTTGGCAGGGCTGTTTTTAAGGAATTTCGAGAACTGCACAACCCCTTCTTTCCTTTCTCATACTCCATGGTAAATTACTTCCAATCGAAGAACAATAACAATTTTTTGCCAGTTTTAACTGTACAGAAGTGCTTCTACAACTGCACAAAATCCATTTTGGACTGCACATTTTGTGTACAACTGCACGTTAAAAAAGCCCTGCGATTAGGTTGATTACTATCACAGACGGAATAAGTTTCTCAAATCTGTCTTATTAGTATTGACTCTGTTATTTTGGTCCCAGAAAGAGTCATCTGTTTTAAATGGCTAATTGCCAATCAACATAATATTATAGTCTTTCTCTCTGTATGTGTGTGTCTGTCTATCTGTCTCTGTCTGTCTGTCTGTCTGTCTCTGTCTGTCTGTCTGTCTGTCTGTCTGTCTGTCTGTCTCTGTCTCAACGGACTGATCTTTTGCGTGTGGACCGCATTCTGGCTTGCATGGCTTTGGTGCGCCATCGACTGATGCTTTTATGTTATTCGTCGTCGGCGCTATAGAAGTCTCAGTAGTTGATGATATAAATAGCGAAGAGCAATTAAAATCTTCCAGGTTGTCGTTTTCTGTCCTACTTCCCATTTCGCATTATTTGACGATCCAGGGAAAGCGAGTCACTTCTTTCGGATGGACACGTGGCGAGAAAAAGTGGAATAATAGTCTAATCATAAAAGAAGAGAAAGCGAAATTAGGTCTATAGTCCAAGATCTTCTGTCCTTTGACGTCATGTCGCTTTGATGAACAGTAAAAACACACAAAATCCATCTGTGTTGTGCCTTTGTTTTCAATAAACTGAATTCACGAATGACTTCGTAGCTGAATTAATGGATTTCTGCTCTTTTTTGTGCTCGTCATCTCCGTTGGTCGAGATATTGGACTCAGTTGAATGCGAAGATTGAAGAAGAATTGGGTCGTCGTGTATTCGCAAAGAGCCAATGTACAGTAATGACATATTATATTGTCACCGATAGACTACATTTATGCGATGCGAGACCCTTTTGACAGAGACAGTTAATGAATTATCAGGTTAAAACCGCGATTTGATTAATAACAAATAAATTATCAGGTTAAAACTGCACTTTGATAAATGACAAATGTCGATTTTGAACGCCCGCTATATAGAAATTGAAACTGTGACCAAGAAACAGGCGATGTTGTGCCTCTGAGTAGGTTTCTTGAAGAGGCGCTATATAAATTCTCGAAATGAATGAATTGATGATGAACAGGAAGAGGATGATCAAGTTGAGTTTCTGCTTATTCGAAAGTAATGAGAACGTCACAATGAAATCTTATTTTAGGTTGTAAATCGGCGGCGGATGGAGTTGAAGGCATCAGCAGCATCGGTGCAAAGGACGATCGTCTGAATAAGATTCAATTCAGGAATCTCCAGGGATCTTCAGGGATCGTCAGGGATCTCCAGGGATCTGCAGGGATCTTCAGAGATCTTCAGGGATCTCCAAGGATCTTCAGGGATCTCCAAGGATCTTCAGGGATCTTCAGAGATCTTCAGGGATCTCCAAGGATCTTCAGGGATCTCCAAGGATCTTCAGGGATCTTCAGAGATCTTCAGGGATCTTCAGTGATCTTCAGGGATCTCCAGGGATCTCCAGGGATCGTCAGGGATCTTCAGGGATCGTCAGGGATCGTCAGGGATCTTCAGAGATCTTCAGGGATCTTCAGGGATCTTCAGGGATCTTCAGGGATCGTCAGGGATCTTCAGGGACTGTGAGGAAGAAGAGAGACATCGGAAGAGTGACCTCCTCCGTCTCCGCGTAGAATCCACCGACCAAACTTCGACGGTCGACGTTTTCAGGTAACTAAAACGACATAATAATAATATTATAACCAGGTGATGTAGTGGCAATATGACTTAGCGGCGATTATTTCAATACAGATGGGAGTCCTAATGGCCTATTGGCCATTATACATTAGACGATATATTTGTTACTTGTATATTCTGAAGAGTTATATTTCGGCCTATTTCTTACAACTGTAGGTCACACAAAAAGAATCCATACCGTCAGCAATCATTACTTAGACAAACAGCAGCTTATACACACTCGATATCGCCTGGTGTCAGACAGACAATAATTTTTCTGTCAATGTAGACCATATTCTATAGTCTCCAAGGACAAGTGAACAACAGAAACCACGCTTCGACCAGGCCTGCGTTCTCACTCAGGGCTGTTTTTAAGGAATATTTAGAACTGCACAACCCCTTCTTTCCTTTCCCATCCTCCATGATAAATTACTTCCAATCGAAGGACAATGACCTCTTTTGCTAGTTTTAACTGCACAGAAGTGCTTCTGCAACTGCACAAATCCATTTAGAACTGCACTTTTTGTGTACAATTGCACGTTAAAAAAGCCCTGATTCTACCGAGATTCAAGGGTGAGTATGGTCAAAGTGATGAAAGGCTGAGTCTACGGTGACACGGCTGCTGAGGATGCTAGCTGAGGAAAAGATCAATGGAGTCCAGCATGGTCAGCAACTGAAAAGGTGCACCTGTTGAGAGTTCCCTTTGTCCATGCCAGTGCTTTTAAAAGAAATTTATAGAATTGCACAAACAGGAAGTTTTTCTAGTGTGAATTTCTTGACGAAACTTTCTGGTCGTCTCGGACAATTTTCCCCCCAAAATGTCGCAAAACACCAATGAAAAACTTTTTTCTAGTCATTTGGTTGAAATTTTCCAAATTTTTCCTACTAACTGATGACCTTTTTTAGTCATTTACTTAGAACTTGCTTTTTTCCCGCCTTCCTGCTCATTTTTTCACTGCACAGCTCCTTCGCTCTTCCATCGTGAACCGTCTGCAATTACCTTTTTGTAATGATTTTCACTGCACATAACTGCTTTTACAACTGCACAAATTCATTTACAACTGCACATTTTGTGTGGTATGCGGACGTTTCGTCCAAGGACGATTCGTCACGGACTGTTCGTCATGGCCTGTTCGTCAAGCGGACGATTCGTCAGAGGACGTTTCGTCCACGGACGATTCGTCATGCGGACGGTTCGTCACCGGACTGTTGGTCAGTTATATAACAGAGCTCTAAATGATTACAGTATGAATGAAGTGTCTCAAAAGTGTCTCATGTAAACAGTGTTTTCTAAGATTTCTACTCTCCTTGACGCTTATGTAGTTAAGTGCGGAAGCATCAAGAAATGTTAAAAACATATTTGTCTCAAGTAAACAGTTTCTGCTCTAGCTGTGAGATAGGTGTGCAATTCCACGGACATAGGTGACCACTTCAGTCCTGTTATATGCCTGAACGGCACGTTGTACTCTCTCAACCAAGTGACGGTACTTTTTGGTACCTGGTTCTTGAAGACCAGTCACTCCTTGTAGGTATGCAGCTTTTTGTTTCTGGCAATCTCTGTCCAACCCTTCAAGTAGTAGCCTAAGACTTGGGTGACTACACATGAACAGCGACTGCATCCCGTGGTGCCACCCCTCTACAATGTTAGTGGTTCTGGCTATCCCGTCACCGGCCGATTCGTACTGGTTCCACAAAGGGAGTCCAAAGGTTGATGAACAGTCCGTTGACGAACCGTCCGCATGACGAATCGTCCGTGGACGAAACGTCCTCTGACGAATCGTCCGCTTGACGAACAGTCCATGACGAACAGTCCGTGACGAATCGTCCTTGGACGAAACGTCCGCGAATCGTTGGCCTATCATCCAATAGTGTATAGTGAGAACAGGGCTTTTTTTAACGTGCAGTTCTACACAAAATGATTGGATGATAGGCCAACAGCCCAACACCCAGGCGTTACATTTCAACACGTTTCCTTGCATCAAACTAGTGACTTGGTCAAGGGCGTGGCCAGGATTTGATTTCTGGGGGTGTTTCTTCGAAAAAAAGTGATGACTTATTTTTTAGCCATCCGAACGAAATCAATTCATTCTATTTTTTCACATTTTTCATTACACCAGGGGTTTGGGGGTGTTTTCATGGTTTTATAATTTTATTTCATGGTTTTTACTTCATGTGCTAGTAGGCATAAATGCATTCTAATATTTTTACTTTTTACATTTCGGGAGTGTTCAAACACCCAAAACACCCCCTAGCTACGGCCTTGAACTTGGGCCTCTTATCTGATAGGGAGGAGATGGTTTAGAATAAAGGTAAAGCTCTGGTACACTCTGTCACAAAGAGTACACGGACCAAGGATCGCTTCGACGATAAACAGTAGGACTTGATGGACGCCTTGCATGGTTGCCAAAACAGAGACACTAATTTTAACTCATGTAATAACTTGCATTCTTTTAACACCTGCAATGACTTGTAATCTTTTAACACCTGCAATGACTTGTAATCTTTTAACACCTGCAATGACTTGTAATCTTTTAACACCTGCAATGACTTGTAATCATTCATTCGTAAGACATGCTGCAGGGAGAAGGTGGATAAAGTCTACACGAAGGGTCGTCGTGTATTCGCAATGTACGGTTCTATTATATTGTCATCGATAGGCTAAATTTAGACCGTTTTATGCCGTAATTAAGTTTTTAGGGGCAAAAAATCATGAAAAAAATCATCCAATTACTAAAAAAAAGGCCGTCAGAAAATGTTGGCCCTTAAAAAAGTCGATTTTTTGGCGGCAGCGAGTGCCCACCTCAAAGATTCAGAATACATCCGAGGTTGTTGGTCTTAGACCTCCGTTCAGATCTTAACGTCATCAATTGATCACCGCAACGCCATCTGGTGAGAGGAGGAGGAGGAGAAAGACGATTCGTTTCGTCGTCATTGGCTCCCTGACTGCACATCTTCCATTTTACTCCGCTGCAACTTGACCTCTTTACAATTGGTAGTGCAAATTGGTTGCGTTTGAACTCGTGTCTTGATAGAATGGTGTGTACGAAGAATGTTTTGTTTTTTGCCGTAATTAAGTTTTGAAGAATGTATGAAGAATGTTTTGTTTTTGTATTTCACTAAATTTTGAAGAAGTGCGCAATTTAGCTCAACAATTAAGAAATTGTTGTGTGCAACGAAAATCTTTTGATTAAAATATCTTGTCATAAATCGGAAGAACATTCACAGGACGATATCTCAGCTGATAATTATTTTCATTTCTGTAGATAGATCATTCCTACGCTCGGTTCTGTTCAGTCGAATGATAACAATCATATCGTTTCTAATTTGTTGCACCTTGAAACTCAAACGCTGCTGTCATTAACCATAGATAGTGACTGTCTTCACACATGAAATACCTCAAATTAAGAAATATGACTTAAAACCTGTCAAAAATCTTTAGTCGATGCAAACACTGACTGACTGACTGACTGACTGACTGACTGACTGACTGACTGACTGACTGACTGACTGACTGACTGACTGACTGACTGACTGACTGACTGACTGTGCATGATAAAAGTTGAGTGTAAACAGTATATATATACTATAGGATACGAAGATACAAACCGCATTTATAAGGGAAATGAGACAAACTGGAAATGCGTAGAACGTCTCCTCCATCTGCATTTGTCGGAGTCATCCAATCTGCATAATTAAACATACTAAATTATAATTAATATATTGTCGTAGTAGCAGATGGAGAAAATAGCCGCTGGCTTCTTCTATGCGTTGTAGGCTGCAACATACTGGAAAACTTTATGATAACAAACACAGGAGCATAACTGAATCCCGAAAATGACGGACCTTAGAAAGAGGCACAACGTTTTCTAGACTACCATAATAATTATATTATGCTTGATAGCTGCAATGTCCAACTATTTTGCTCATTCACACCATGAGACGCGTAGCGCCGAGAGGAGAGAGGTATGGGGAGGGGGATGTGCCCTTGAGTCTCGTTAATATTATTATTATTATTATTATTATTATTATTATTATTATTATTATTATTATTATTATTATTATAAATTGTCGTAGTTATTATTATTATTATTATTATTATTATTATTATTATTATTATTATTATTATTATTATTACTATTATTATTATTATATTATTATTATTATTATTATTATTATTATTATTATTATTATTATTATTATTATTATTATATACAGTTACGATTTAGTTTTTACATAGGCCTATAAATTTTAGTTTGTTTAGGGTGGCCGGTCCATGGCCCCGGGTAAATTATTATTATTATTATTATTATTATTATTATTATTATTATTATTATTATTATTATTATTATTATTTGCCCTAATGTAGGCCTACTTCATTTAAATATTGTGTAAATATATTATATAAACCTAGTTATGTAGTTGTGTAGTTATGTAGGCGTGGTCTATAGAATAGTCTATGTGTAGGTCTACACTCTACAACAATAAAAGTGCGGTAAAAGAATGCGTAGCCTAATTATTATTATTATTATTATTATTATTATTATTATTATTATTATTATTATTATTATTATTATTAGCTTATTTAAGCTTACTTATTGGCAATTGCATTGGTTTTAAAATTTGTCAAATGGAAATTGGATTGACCCTACCCTGCCACTTTTGCACCACTTACCCTTATGTTTGTTCTTGGTGTTCTTTGAATCTTTCTTAAACAGTTATTTGTTTATAGACAAAACGCGATGATGTGAAGCATATTTTAAAATCACGAGTCTCGATCCTAGGACTTTACGTCGACTTTTATAATAAAAGTCAGATACTTTGCTCAGAGAAATAGAAATCATTCTATTTTCAGACTACGTTCTACTCTGCTCTTAAAACTATTCTTTTTAACCGTGGTTGGGTCGGGAGCGCTTCTGAGTAGATACTCTTGAAGAAGCGCTATATAAGTGTTTGAAATGAATGAATGAAATCAGCCTGAAAAGAGAAGCCTGTGATCTGGAGAAGCGATTGGTTCTCGATTCTTTTCTGATTCTGTTAGCTTCCTATAGGAGAGACATTTCTATCCAGGATTCTCTCTGTCGTCGTCGTTGCACTTGGTTTTCGTCTCGAGGATCAAACTCAGTCTCTGCCGTTTTCAAATGGCGCTAGTCTCAAGTCTCGATAGAGGAGGAGGGCAACGAGATCTCGCATCAAGAAAATATTGGAGCAATGAACCTGGGAGGACATTGATTGATTCTAAGCAATGTAACTTGGAGAGTTCGGGCCAGAGATGGCTACTGAGCATTGATGGCCTTGAGTGCTTCTTCTTCTATGCTCAAAATAATTGTTTGACGACATCAATTTCTGCTTCATTATAAGAGAGCAGAGAATCATGAATATTCATAAAACTAATCAGATTGGTTGAATAAGTTTGATTTGCTAAATGAAGAATCTCAGAATAGCAGAAATTAATTTAGAATGAAGTCAGTCAAAGGACGTTCGTCGGTTTCACCCAGATTCTCTTCTCAGAATGACCCACCGTCGTGTATTCATTTGTTCTATTATTAGAACACCAGTGAAAGATATGCAATTACCTTGTCTCAAAATTAGGATGGACAATGGACATTGACTGTATTTGCGTGAAGAAGGCTGCACGCGACCGATAATTTATTATATATCTAGGTGAAATTTATGCACCATAGTTCTTAGATGAATATTTATTTCATTTATCGCTATATTGTGGAGTGTAGCCTATACTGCTATTGCTTGATCTTCATATTTGTCACAAATGACTTATAGATAGTTTGACAGAGTATTGAGTATATTCAGAGTGTATGTCACATGACAGATTCACTCAATAAGCTCATTCAAATGACTTTAGTTATTTTTTTAAAGTCAATCTGCACATTGGAATCCTGGTTTCTGTGGATTCATTGATCGCTTTGGTCATCTTACCCATGCAGCTTAAGAATCCAGACCATGGGCGGAGTTTATCAGGGGCTAGAGGGAGCTAAGCCCCCCAAGAAGACCCAAATTCATTTTTTTAGCCGTGCAGATGGTATCTTTTCCCGGGCTTAGCCCTCCCAAGAAGGCTCTAGCCCCTCCAAGAACGGAAACCAAACTCCGCCCATGATCCAGACAGTAGAACCAGAAAATGTGTTGATCACTGAGGTGATTGAATGGTTATCACCAAGCGATCTACAGAAGCGATGGTTGCAAGATCTATGAGATCTTGGTGGTAACGAGGGTGATGTTAACGGTGATGGTGTTGGTGTTGGTGGAGGTGACGGGCGTAAACGTACCTTTTAAGGCTTTTATTCTCTTGAAGTTTCTCAAATAAAGTTGATTCTAGTTCTTGAGTTGACGCAATATGTGAGGAGAGTCTCTCTGTCTCTCTCAGTCTCTGTGAGTCTGTGTCTCTCTGTCTCTGTCTATGTCGCTATCTATATCTCTCTATCTCTCTCTGTCTCTCAGTCTGTCTCTCTGTCTCTCTTTATTTGTATCTATCTCTATCTCTAACTCTATCTCTAACCCTCTATCCCTATCTCTGTCTCTCTATATTTCTGTGTTTTACGAAGGATTTCTTCTTCTTTCATTCATAGTCAGACATAAACGTTGAATTAACCACTGTAGTCGTCGACTCTATTAGAAAGAAGACTCAGATCAAGTAGATGTCTATTTATAGCCTGTGATCAGTGTCATCCGTAAAGTGGCAATCGTACTTTATAACAGAAATCTTTCTGCGATAGTCAGCAATGAATAGTAAGAAATCATTTGCAGGTGAAGACGACAATAGAATTTGTGAGTCGTGCTTTAATAAGAGTAGCCTACATGTAAGTGGGTGGAGTGTAAAAGTCGAAAGGAAATTGCAGTATTTCGGTCAAATAACGAGGAAAACAAGAAAACTGCCTTGAAAATACGGTAGGCTATAATAACCGGTGAAACTGAGGGATTAAGGGGCAGAGGAAAACCAAGAAGATTGTGGATATATACCGGTACGACGTGATGGAGTGGACGGGACCGTCGATGGAGCGGGTGGTGCGAGCAACACAACAGAAATATCTCTGGAGAAAAAATGTCTATGATGCCGCCAATGTTCGGAGTGACGAACAGGCAGCGACGACGACGACGACGACGACGACGACGACGACGGCGGCGGCTATAAAAAGAGTATTCAGAACGAGTCTTGTTAATTGCTAAAAGAAGAAGAGGTCGATTGCTGTCAGGTTACTCCGATATACAATTGCATGATAGGCCTATATGATATTGTATATATATATGGTATATGATAATATATGATTTTATGATATCGTAATTCGGTTATGTTGAGTCGTAGTCGATCGTAGTCTACTTTCGCTTACTTACTTACTTATCCTGCGTCGACTTCTGCTTAAACTTAGTCTTCAGATTTACATCATATCAGATGCTTGATAAAATGAGCGTCGATCAACTCATCTACAGTCGCCGTAGTAATATTCAATGGTCTTATTATTATAGGCTATAATTATTAATTAGGTACAGGGATCATGTGAGGAGCGTCGCTTAACGGAACTACGCCTTCTAAGTCTTCTAAATATTCATCACAAAACTCTTTTGGGATCATTCTAACGAGGGCCAAACATAGCATTTGCAAAACTATAGCATTTGCCAAACTATAGCATTTGCCAAACTACATCATTTGCCAAACTACAAGACTTGCCAAACTACAAGACTTGTCAAACTACAGGACTTGTCAAACTATAGCATTTTCAAACTATAGCATTTGCCAAACTATAGCATTTGCCAAACTATAGCATTTGCCAAACTATAGCATTTGCCAAACTACAAGACTTGTCAAACTACAAGACTTGTCAAACTACAAGACTTGTCAAACTACAAGACTTGTCAAACTACAAGACTTGTCAAACTACAAGACTTGTCAAACTACAAGACTTGTCAAACTACAAGACTTGTCAAACTACATCATTTGTCAAACTACAGCATTTGCACCGTATAGCTTCCATCATAAATCGTTCTGAAATCTCGTTCGTCTTGAAAACGGTTTACATACCGAAATGAATCTCTCTTCCGGATGATCGGCGATGGACGCAGCCGCAGCTACACATCTATACGACACATGTATACAACACATGTATACAACACATGTATACGATACATGTATACGATACATGTATACAACACATGTATACAACACATGTATACGATACATGTCTTAATTGAAGTGCGGATGGAAAAGTTCTGAGCTGGTCAGTAACTCCACATTCTGATCAGACGTCCTTCGGTCGCTGGCTCCTCCTTCTTATCCACCTTTTCCACCTTCTTCACCTTCTCCACCTTCTCCAACTTCTCCACCTTCTCCACCTTCTCCACCTTATCCGCCTTCTCCACCTTCTCCAACTTCTCCACCTTATCCACCTTCTCCACCTTCTCCAACTTATCCACCTTCTCTACTTTCTCCACCTTCTCCACCTTCTCCACCTTCTCCACCAACTTCTTCTCTGCAGTCGTCGTCATTCGACTTTCGTCGTCAACCGATGGAAAGACGAGGGTTGGACGAAGCGCCATCGTCATCGTCGTCATCGTCATCCGTGAATGTTGTGGAGGAGGAAGCAGAGAGGGAAGAGGAGCAGGAGGAGGAGGAAGAGGAGGGTTCGCAGGAGTTGGCAGGGCTGCTCAGGCTCAGGCTCCTCTCGGGTTCGTTCGCTCATTCGCTCGTTCGCTGGCCCTGCTAACCGTCGCTTGCGTCAGAAGCCGTCATTTGTATAAAATATGTCTCTGGCGTCCGTCCGTCCGTCCATCCGTCTGCCGCCTCAAAGTGAGACCTCAAGTCTGACGGACGGACGCACGCACGCACGCACGAGTAGACGGACGGACGGACGGTTGGAGGGACGACGGGGGACGGAGGGACGGGGGACAGGCCCCATCGCCCATCAGTCGTTGCTTCCTAAGCTGCCGTGGTCTCCGCCTTCCTTGGCCGTTGGATCGACGCAAGAAGAGAGGAGGTGCCTGCCTGGCGCTCTATAAATACACTCTGGCATCGAAGGAGCCTGCGTTTATTTTCAGGGTTCGCCCAAGAACGACAACTACGGCGACGACTTTAGACATCGGCGGCAGATACCCACCACACAGAATACAGAAGACAGAAGGACTCTGCTGCTGCTGCTGCTGCTGCTGCTGCTGCTGCTGCTGCTGTGCCATCCTCCTCCTCCTCCTCCTCCGCATCCGTCGTCTCTGTCTTCTGTCGATCTGCTTTGACTTCATAAGACACGCCTCCTTCCTTCCAGTCAAAGACACTTCGACAACTTTTCACCCATCGTCTTTTACGACTAACACTCTTTGACGCCAAGGGCTGCTGTTGCTATAGTGTTGCTGCTGTTGCTATAGTGTTGCTGCTGTTGCTATAGTGTTGCTGCTGTTGCTACTGTTGCTGTAGTTGCTATTGCTGCTGCCAGGGATCTGCAGAGCATTTGACAGGTGAGCCAGCGTTTGTTACCTTAAACATATTGCGCAGTTAATCAGACGACTCACTTATCACTTAGCCTATTCCTCGTCTCACCAAATCGTCAATCTCTTCGGCAGTTTCTGTTCGTCACATTTTCAAAGTAATATTTCAATTCTTGCGATTTAACCGTATTTCATAGGTGTACGCAATAGAAATCTAGGGCTGCATTGAGTTACTACACCATTTCATTTTCAGTAGGCTATTAGTATTTAATGGTGATGCCGACGAGCAAATGAGAAATCATGGTACGTGACGTTTTGGCGCGACCGTTTTGTCGCCGCCCTTTTGGCGCGACCGTTACGCGCTGCATCTGCGCTATAAGAATTGCTTTCAGCAGTCTATTTCCGGTTTTGTTTACAAGACAGATTGCACTTTATAACTACAGTTGTTTTTGTTTTAACTTGAAATTGAATGACAGCTTCAACTTGAACAACAATTATAAAATAATTATAGCAAAACAGTGCGTTTCGTACATGTGGAGTGTACCTAGATTTTAAATTGATCAAGCGATATTGTTTAGGGCATTATTTACAGGTGACTGAAAATAGGGCGTATACACGAATACAATTCGATTTGGGCTACTTTTTAGACTAAGATATCTTAAAACTTCATATTGTAAAAGATAAAAAAATAAATTAGCATTCAATAATCCTCTGTTCAGCTTGTTTTATTTGCGCACATGATACAGTGATCAAACAAAATATAGAATATATTCGTCGATAGATTATAATATATTAATATAATTAGCCTAACGGCTATAGCAGCAATATTATTAAAACATTATAATATAGGTCCTACAATTTACGAATAATGATTAGAATAAACACCTACGCAGAAATATGGGCTTGCGTTGTGACGCAAGCACTCCTGTGGTACCTCGGCTATTTCGAGCATAACTTTTGAATGGCGTGGGATATCATCACACATTTTACCTCAACATGTGTGTAAATGAACTTCCTACAGCTGTCTACAATATCAGGATTTTATACCCGGAATGAGCGTCAAAACGTCCAGCGCCAAAACGTCGGGCGCCGAAACGTCATACGCCAAAACGGCTTCGCCAAAACGTCCTGCTTCGAGAAATCACGATAAGGTGAGTGGATCGAAGCTTTGGCTGCCTCCAGTTTCATGATTCGTTCAGTTTTCTCACAAAGATAAGAGTTGATTACAAACTTAGTAAGATGCTATTTCTAACTTCTAATTTATTAGTCGATCAAACGATCAAACAACACTTTTCAACACTAATTAAATTTATTCGAAGAGGAAGACTGCAATCTTATAGAAATCAGATTGCTCTAGCCTATGTTTTCCACGGCTTACTATCAAAACCGCGCGCACAGAACCGCGCACACAAAACCGCGCACACAAAACCGCGCACACAAAACCGCGCATATCAAAACCGCGCACAATCATTACCGCGCGCGATCATTAGGCCTACTGCGCTTGTTTGCGCATCTGTTCAAATTCGATATTGTAACGTTCGAGGGTTCCGAACATTCGGTCTACGATCCCACGCTTGTTTGAGTAGGCCTATCTGTTGAAGTTCGATATCGTGCCATTTCTTTGAAAATAGCATTCGAAAGGTCCTCAAAACTATCATCGAAAGTTAAACAAATAGAAGAAAGCATGATCAGATGCACTTGAAAGGATCCACGGCTACCATGGCGAGCCCGTGGGCAGCTTATTCGAGGTTCTGATTTGAAGAGATCCTAAATTGAAGTTCGAAGCTCTAGAATTCGCCGCTAAAGTCATGAGCCTATGCCTCCATATAAAAGTAGTCCAGGCAATTTACAGTTTGACCTGCGCAAAATTGCATCAGAAGGTTTTTAAACAGTTTCCTGCTCAGAATCTTTTGCTGAGTAACATGATCCAAAATCCGCCAAAATCCGACCATGGGGTCACCCCCAAAAATGGGGTTCAAAATATGATGATTTTCATGCTTTTTACCTTGAATATCGGGTTGTTGACGATTTCAATGTGCTAGAATGTGATGTTTTCAAGAATAATGCGCAGAGTAGTTGTTAAGGTGGGTGATCAACTGATCATATATAGGTTTGGAAGGCGGAGGATCAGATTAGCGCGAGGATAAATTCTACTGAACCGGTGAGATCTCACTTTTGGGTGGAAATCCCAAGGCATGATAAATAGTGCACCCTTGTGAAGTTCATCTACGGCTTGGCCTCCCTAGATTCTGTACTGGAAAATAATGGACAAAAGCAGCCTGTCTATTGTAGATTTTATTATGCCGGTGAATATGCAGGCCTCTCAAAATGTTTACAGTGGTAATGTGGTATAATTTACGCTTACTGATTATGTGCAGTTGCGATAGGTTACGTTACAGCGAGATTCCAATAAAGTAGACTATTATAATGAATATTATTTGCATGAGCGCCCGCAGGACGGGTCAGAAATGGTCTTGGCTACAGCTTTTAGCAAGAGCTTGAAAAATGCAAGGCTGAAAATTAGTGACATGTGTATTTGTGAAGAGATTTCTCCACGTATAGATGTCTCATTTTCACGTTGTGCATCATTAGCAGGTTTATCATTACTACCTTGTTGCGAAGAAATTGTAAAAAAGTAGAAATTGTAAACAATGGGGTCAATTTTCCAGTGGAGGGTATGCGCCCCTTTGTCCCTATATGCGGGCGCCCATGGACAACTCCTAGTTCCACGGAATCGCTTAGTTGCCAGACAACGACGAGCTTTCTCGGTTGTGGAGCCGTAAATCTGGAACGACCTTCCTTCAAAGATTCTTGTACTACATCTGACCAGTCAAACTTTGTTTCATAAATCTCTCAAGTATTTTTTCTTTCGATGTGGCTGGGCTGGGAGCGACTCTGAGTAGATTTCTTCAAGGGGCGCTATATAAATTCATATAATGAATGAATTAATTAATAAGCCGACCTCTAATATGTTGTGGGTTTGCTGGGGCGTAGGCTACATCGCATCAGTTTGCCGGTATACTCTCATTCCTCGATCAAACTGCGTCTCTTCTGTCGACCTGAGGAATCGATGAAGGTTCTGTGGTCCATGGGGATATGCAGGTGCCACGCTGTCGCTCTTCAACTTGACTCCATCTCACCTTATTGTGCATTGATCGTACTCTTGGACCAGCCCCCACCCCACTGCAATGACGTGCTTTTGCTTTTGGTTCTTTGAAGCATACAATAAAAGAAACTTGTTCAGATCTTCTCTATAGATTGTCAAGAACAACGGAAGCGCTTGTTTATTAAATAACAATTTAGGCTAATAATGTGAGTGACTATAGTTCAATGCGCAATAATGCATTGAAGTTTCATTAAATTTTAAAGGGATGAAGAGGGAGGAGCGGGACGGACGGTAGACAAAACAGCTCAAGCGATTCCCAGAACTTTTTATTGGTGAGAGCTGAATCTTCAGGGGGGGGGGGTCGACGGTGGCGCGCGACACAACTCTCGCACAAAGCGATTGATGACAACCTGAGAACATGTGAATGTGACAAAGTTTCTAATTAGTAGCATAAAGATCGTTTCCATTTGATCGTTTTCGTATGTTCTCAGGTGGCTGTCTTTTCTGCGCTGTTTACTGCCATGGCTATAGCCTACCATGCAATGCGCAGCGTATACTTGCGGCTAATTATAACTTTAGCATTATAATCAGATTTGTATAAATCCACTATTGCGTAGTAATTTAGCCACGAATTGCACGATGAATACGGAGCTGATGAGGCCATCATGAGGGGAAGAACCAAACCAAATAAATTGAGTGTTCGAAGTATCGAAAGAGGGACGGAGGGAGGGAGGGAGGCGATTAGGCGACATACATGTACGGGAGTGGAGGCGATTATGGAGAGATTGAATAATACTCCCAACTAAAAACAGCTGGAGAAATGATGGAGGACCATGCATGGACAAATGCCTGAACATCATCAGCAAAGAGACGACCAGCAACGCCACAGATTGTTGAGAAGAATAAATAGGAGAGGTCCGAGGATCACCCAGATTAAAGTCGACCAATTTGGTTCAATTGGGTGTCTGAGGAGGATCCTGCGAGTTCCATACACTGCGCATGTTACCAACGCAGAAATCTACAGGCGGACAGGACGGGCTCCTATCTCAGAGCTGGTCGAGTCGCAAAGACTACGGATATTTGAACACTTCGCACGGTGCGATCCCAGGCAGGATCACGCCAGGGCACTTAAAGCTCTGATTTCTGGCCCACCAAGGAGCTGGAAGAGACCACCCGGACGACCAATGCATACATGGACCCGAACGGTCGAGGCGGATCTCAGACCTCTGAACTTTGGGCTGAGCACTGCATGGAGACGAGCACAGGACAGAGTCTTGTGGCAACGGACGGTGGAAACGGCTAAGCTCCAGAGAGGGGCACGCCAATGATGATGATGAATTATTGGGTTCTGGAGTCACCAGAAGTAATCATCTGGGTTCGTTCAGTTAGGTGCGACTGGAACCAATCATTGATCCGATAGAAGGTCTGAAGATGCTGGAGAAGAGTATCCTGATTAGTCATAATAATTATGATGGTAATATAGACCATAATTATAATATATACCATAATTACAATGGTAATATTATATCGAATGTATCTGATGAGACATCGAAGAGACAGACGTCCGAATGGTGAGCTCAGAGCTCAGACCCATCAACAGGAAAACAATCGATTTCGAAGAATAGGAAAAGGAGAGACGTTTCTGTGGACTGATGATGCGTGGCCCTAAAATGAGAGTGATCAGCAGGTGGACCAGATTGTTCAAGGTAGGGGGGAAACTGGAATGCTCCAGTGACAGAGAATTGACAATCATACACTCGAATGTGACACTAACATAACCAAACTTATATCGAAGACTGTTTTAGGGCGAGATTTCCATCTTGCAAGAAACTTTTATTGCACCATTAGAACGTAGTTTTCAGCTATGATTTGCTTTTGATAGGCTACATGCAGAGGGACCAGATATGGAATTGTTTTCTCCAGTGGCACCGACCTGCACTGTTCGCTCTATTTGTCATTCTCATTCAATGTCTTTGTCCTATACGTGTCTCTGTCTTTATCTCTCTGCTTCTCGCTGTCTCTCCTTTTCACTCTCTTCTCTCTCTTTCTCTATCTTTACTTCTCCTTTTTCTCACTCTCCAGCTCTCTCTTTCCCTCTCTCTTTCCCTCTCTCTGCCTGCCTCTCTCTTTCCCTCTCTTTTTCTCTCTCTTTTTCTCTCTCTTTCTCTCTCTCTTTTTCTCTCTTTCTTCTTTTCCTTCAGACTTGAATAAATCCCTCTCTACGGAGGAGTCAGCCACTCAGATTCTCCTCCTCCACTTTCCTCTGTCTTCACTGTCTTCATTTGTCTGACATCTCTCTCTCTCTCCCTCTCTACCCCCTCTCTCCCTACCTCTCTCTCTCTCTCTCTCTCTCTCTCTCTCTCTCTCTCTCTCTCTCTCTCTCTCTCTCTCTCTCTCTCTACCTATCTACCACACTCTACCTCTCTCTCTCTCTCTCTCTCTCTCTCTCTCTCTCTCTCTCTCTCTCTCTCTCTCTCTCTCTCTCTCTCTCTCTCTCTCTACCTCTCTCTCTCTCTACCTCTCTCTCTCCCTCTCTCTCTACCTCTCTCTCTCCCTCTCTCTACCTCTTTCTCTCTCTATCTCTCTATCTCTCTACCTCTATCTCTCTCTCTCTCTCTACCTCTCTCTCTCTACCTCTCTCTACCTCTTTCTCTCTCTACCTCTCTCTGGCCCAGTTTCACATTAGTAGAAATCATTAGGCTGAGCTAGCGAGACCATCCGATTGGGTTTCAGACGGAAACTTGTCATAAATGTAAGATGACACTGTTGATGATCGAAATGATATCTAGCACTCTCACCTTAGACGACCAGACAAACATGTTTACATAAGTCACCGTTTAGTCCAATCAACGGTTCTGTTTCAAAGCGTTGTGTCCTCATTGTAAGGCGCAGGGTAAACACGCCTTCGCAACCGAGGTAACTGTGACCCAGGCGGAGGCGGCGGCGGCGGCGACGGCGCATGAATCGAGAAATGTTGCTAAAGATGGACTGAAGTGAAATGGGAGAAGATGGATAGCAAGTAGCTTTCCAGAAACCGAAGCGGGTCACACAAGACCTGGTGTTGGCTAGGGTTGCGATGCCCACAATGAGACACGAACGAGCAGGAAGTTCTTGGATGTTTTCGCCTTGTTGTAAGAGGAAGCCAGTGTGGCGCATCTCGCTACTTTCTATCTATAGATGCAACTATATATAGAGGTAATACAGTACATCGTCATATTTCGAGTTGTTGATCACAATTCGCACGACGCAGTTGACGAGATGACACAACCGAACTTTGACAGATATAGAATGGAGGTAATTCTGATGAGTACAGTTGAACGAGGGTCAGTGGAGTGCAGCGCTGAACAACAAACAGTTTTATCCTCAAGGTCATGCATGCTGAAAGAAGCAGGGTCTGAAGAAAAGAAGGATCACGTGATGAGGCGATATCTCTGATCTTCAATCCGTGTTACAATTCAGAGCAGGGTGAGAATATTGCCAGAAGAGATTGTGGGGGTTCTAACCCTCCTCCAGTCTTTCTTATGACCCCCATAGTAAAGTCCTCATTGCACACTCCAAGCCCACATAAATCAACGCCTGGCCCTTCAATTTTCCCTCTCCCCCAATTCTCGTATACTGATTCAGAGGGTATCATGAGCGACTATCAAACGAAGGACAAGCGTTGCTGCTGCTGTGCTTAGGTCAGAGGAGGGAGAGTGGATGAAGCTAAAGCGTCAGAGATAATATTATAATATGTTCTAATTCGCAGAAACGAAACGGGAAAAGAATAAGATTTCCTGCAGAGACTGCAAAGACAGGTAGACTGCTAAGCCACTCATGAGAGACCATCTTGACTGCAAAGACAGGTAGACTGCTAAGCCACTCATGAGAGACCATCTTGACTGCAAAGACAGGTAGACTGCTAAGCCACTCATGAGAGACCATCTTGACTGCAAAGACAGGTAGACTGCTAAGCCACTCATGAGAGACCATCTTGACTGCAAAGACAGGTAGACTGCTAAGCCACTCATGATAGACCATCTTACTGTCTGCTGAGGAAAACGTAGGTCTACGATTAAGTCATCTACGTAACAAATCTCGGATGTTCACCAGGACAGAATATCATTATTCAAACATGGCGGCTAATTCGGAATTTGACATTGAATTCATTTCATTCCCCAAAAAAATCGTCAACGCTCGATTCCAGTCCGACTCTCCTCCTCCGCCTCCTACTCCTCCTCTGCCTTCTACTCCTCCTCCGCCTCCTACTCCTCCTCTGCCTTCTACTCCTCCTCCTCCGCCTCCAACTCCTCCTCCGCCTCCTACTCCTCCTCCGCCTCCTACTCCTCCTCCGCTCCTACTCCTCCTACGCCTCTCCCTCCTCCTACTCCCACCCCTCCGCCTCCTCATCCTACTCCTCCGCCTCCCAGGGCTGTTTTTAAGGAATTTTTAGAACTGCACAACCCCTTCTTTCCCTTCCCATCCTCCATGGTAAATTACTTCCAATCGGATGACAATGACCTTTTTTGCTAATTTTAACTGCACAGAACTTGTGACAGAAGTTCTTCTACAGCTGCACAAGTCCACTTAGAACTGCACATTTTGTGTACAACCGCACGTTAAAATAGCCCTGCCGCCTCCTCCTCTTCATCCACCTCCTCTTCCGCCTCCTCCTCAGCCTACTCTTCCTCCTCCTCCGCCTCCTCCTACTCCTACCCCTACCCCTCTCCTCTTCCTCCACCTCCTCTTCCGCCTCCTCCTCCTCCGCCTCCTCTTCCTCCTCCTACTCCTCCTCCGTCCCCTCCTCCACAGCCTCCCACTCCTCCTCCTCCTCCGCCTCCTCCTCTTCCTCCACCTCCTCTTCCTCCTCCTCCTCCTCCGCCCCCTCCTCCACAGCCTCCTCCGCCTCCTTATCCTTATCCTCCTCCTCCTACTCCTCCTCCGCCCCCTCCTCCACAGCCTCCTCCGCCTCCTCATCCTTATCCTCCTCATCCTCTTCTTCCTGAAAATCGATTTTATTCAGTTTCATCTCAAATAATTCTTCTTCTTCTTCTTTAGGTTCTCTGCCAAGTGGCAGGTCCAAACGTCCAATGTCTCCATCTTTCCCGCTGTTGTGCCATGTCCTTAAGTTCTCTGTATCCCTCCTCCATCATCCCGTCCAGCAGTTTTTGTCTAGGTCTTCCTCTGCACCTCTTACCCCTCCAATCTTCCTTCAATTATTTCTTTCTGGAGTGAGTTTCCTCACAGCAAATGTCCCACCCAATTCTTTTGTCTCATATTTAATGTATCTATCAGAGCTCTTTTCTCTTCTACCATCGTTAGTACTTCTTCGTTCGTAACATGCTTTGTCCAACTAATTTCAATAACTGTTATCAGATAGCTTTCTGGTATTTTCAGAGAATCCATATTATTTAGGAACCAATCAGCGTGGCTGCACATCACTGTGAAGTCACTTAGCAAGATGACGATCAAGTTGGTAAATCGTAATCGTAAACTCGACATTTCTAAAGCGCCACTCGAAAGCCAAGCGCGGGGCACCAGCTTATTCACGAGCGCTGTGTTGAGTTAGAAGGGTTGTCCGTGAGAGTAATCCGTGGTGGTCCGGGTCGAGTTACCAAAGGATCAGAGGGGCGGAACAGCTATTAAGGAATCTGTAAGCTGATTTTGTATTACAAGTGTATAACGATCATTGAGTGTGCGACGATAGTCGTCGCAGACATTTGTATGTTTAGTGCACCTGTTAAGTTAAGGCGGGAAAGCGTCGCCAAGCACAGAGAGGCAGAGAGAGGAACTGAGCGATTGCAGGTGGGATGTACGCTAGGACGGGGATAGACCTTTTTAGGAGAGGCGAACCCTAGTGTGGATAGTCGTGTGTAGATGTAGGCCTGGTTTTGAAGAGTGTAGAGGGAAGAGTTAAATAAGATGGGAATTTAGTCGTGACATTGAGTTGTTTGTTAAACGTAAATGAGTCGTTGTCGGTGCATTTGTGTTTGTTTGCTACTGCTGGATATTGAAGAACAAAATACGAGAAACTTATCGTTGTTTTGCGTAACGAAGTTAAAGAATCGTAGATGATTATAACTAGCCATTAGCTACCACAGCAGGCCTAAAGTTGTTTAGGATAGGTTTAGGCAGCGCTGAAATTTGAAGAGACTGGAAAGGCGTGATGGAATAAGCTCACAGAATCTGTCACATTAATTATTTTGTTATTAATGCAATGAACAGTGGCGGCGACAGGGGGATAGGGGGGGGGCTAACCTAAACAAGGACATCCGGGGGCTAAGCCCCCTAAAAAGGCTATACGGGTTTTTTGACATGTAAACTGAAGTTTTGGCGGATGAAAGTGGAAGATTTCCATGAGATTTCGGCTGAATGACTTTTTTAAAAAAGAAAGAAAAGGTCGTCGGAAATTTAGGCGGATGGAAGTGGAAATTTTTCATGAGATTTCGACCGGATGACTAAAAAAGGACGTCAGACATTTTTGCGGATGAAGATGAAAATTTCCTCCGCGAGGATTCAGCCCCCAAAACTTAAAGTCTGGCGCCGCCACTGGCAATGAAACTAAAATTTCGAAAAATAAAAATGGCTAAGGTGTCAATTACAGACACTTCACGAGCAAGGTCCTGGAGCTAATGAGCATAATCACCGCTTACTCGGATAAATAGTGAATACAGAGAAAAGTTAAAAGTTAAATTGTGAGTTAAGAAACATGCCGTTGATGAAATTGTGCAGGTTTCATTGGTTTCATTGAGGAAAGCCGATGGGTCCTAACAGTGGCGCAACCAGGCGGTACTAGGGGGGGGGGTGCTGAGCACCCCAGGGCTAAAAGGTGACCCATACAATTTTGCAAATCCGTTGAGTTTCTTTGTGCGGTGTATAGGGGTGGGTATCTTTCGTTTTTTCAGTCTTTCAGATTACACAAACAAACAAGTACCTTCATTCCTCTGTATTATAATGTAAATCAAATGCAAGGTTCATAAAGCACCAGATTTCAGTGTTCGTTGGTCTACCTGAGTTTGTCTGAGTCTTGAGAATTTGCCTAATGATGGATGAAAAGTCTTAGCGACAGTCCTATGTCTTTACGTTACATTGCGTCACCAACTTATTGATAATGGTACGACTAAATTGATAGTACCGTGTGTAATATTTTATTAGGGTCTAGTCAAAATTGTTTTTCTTAAAATTAGTATTATAATCTAGTTACTCAGCAGTGCTTAATCTAGGCATATCTAGCGGAGAATGTCCCCCATAAATAAATTTTTTCCACAGAAAATTTTGACAAAGTAATAGCAGTTATTAGTTGCTGTTTATATTATTGTATTACATAAACTGCTATAATATACTATGATTTTATTTACTACTATATGATTCTATTGTTATTATTTGCTATTACAATATAATAATTATGATACTATTATAATATTATGATATCAAAATGTGCATAACTTACCGTTAATATTTGTACAAATACTACTTTGTACAAGTAGCCTATATGGTTTCTCTCCAGTGCTTTCTTTAAAATTCGAACTGTCAAAATAATTTTTAAATGTTTTCTTCCTTGAAGACTTAAACCGTTACTATACTGCACGTCCAAATTTTAGTAGTAGGAAGTTCTGGCTTGATTGCATACTGTTTGTAACAATTTCTACTAATTGTGTCCTGGTCAGCAATTCAGGACCGTCTTGAGCAGTATATTGTGGCGGACAGGCCACAAGGCAAGTACACGTAAAATATAACTTGTTGGGTAAATGGCGGGAGTAACCCTGACTCTCGTTAGGTAGCCATTTGGCTTAGTAGAAAAGAAACTGAAACCGGTTTCGTTAAAATTTAGGTTTCGGTCATTGTATACGGAAGACCGATGGGGGCTTTTAAGCCAAAGCATAGAGTGTTGCCGGTGGAATAAAGCCTGCCATACGGTGCGTTGCTTATAACGTGGAGTAGTTGCCGACTACTCCATACGTACTGTGTTCGTGAATTCGTTCATAGTTAAATCGGTTGTGTTCGACTGTCTCTACAGGATTGGCATTGGCCATTCGAACATAATTGGGCGATCCTGATATACGCGGTTGTGAGGGCTCAGGTAGATGATCTGTCGGGGTTCGTCACTCTGTCATCGATCTCTCGTGGTTCAATCTTCTGTTTCAGGGGTACGGGTTACTAGGCCGGAGACGCCGCAGCTCCGTTGGTCTGCGGAAGTGTTACAGTTGTATAGGGTGAAATCCCCTGGTGAAGTATCCGGTTACCGTTTGGCTACACGTGTTAGTGATTCTGCAGGACTTGGGTTGGGCTCCTACCTGCAAGGGAAGCTACGTGTTGCATTCACGATCCTGCCGTCTTGGCGATCGTTGAGAGTCTTTTGAGCGTAACGTGAAGGTTACGGGTTTTCTGGAGTGGAGAGTGGTGACTCCACGGGTGCGCATGAAGCCGACGACTCGGTGATATACGTGCGAATTAGCAAAGCAGGGCACCAAGTTCTTCGGGTAATATATATTGGTACAGTAGAGAGTTGTCGCTCCCCTCGGATAGAGGATAGTTTGTGGCCTTAGCAAACTAGGAGCGTGGGAAGCAGAGTAAATTTTGAGAGTAAAGACCAAGTGTTATCGAGGGTTTTTACCTGAGGTCCGTAACTGCTGAGTTAGGGCGAACGGCGCCAGTAGAATATAGCGACAATAAATAAGTCTCTTCGGAGACGGGGCTACCCGATACCTGTTCCCCCAAGACCGCCAGGTCTTTTATTTTTACCTCCGTTTTCGCATAACAGACCAGCAACCACCACGACGCTCTTCCGAGGGTCCGAGAAGACAGGTCTCGGTAAAGGCGGCTGTTGCCGTTGGCTGGTGGACGGGTGAGGCGAGCACTCGGGAAGCGCGCCGCGTAACTTGGACACGGCAGCGGCGCGTGTTCCGTTGACAGGCTAAGTGCAGGGTTGGGAGTTTCGGCCGCTGCCGGTCTCTATCGCTCCCCGGGCTTCAGCTTGACTCGGCCCGGCGGTGTGAGCAGCGTGAGCCGTCTCTCCGTGAAATTCATTGGTATAAAAGATGGGCACAAGGTCGTGGCGCATCCTCGGCCTCGGGCCGTTGGAATGGTCATGGTTCCAGTCACTTTGTTTGACGGGAAAGGGAATGCGCTCAGTAGTCCCCGTTGGTGGCGAGGGCTCAGTGGCCGCCAAGTGCAGCATGGTGCGCAAGAGTAAAGACGCAACGGGCAAGAAGACAAGGACCGAAGGCGCGACGGGTGGCGCACGGCGAGGCCGCTCTGCCGGTGGGACAACGGACCCTGTGTTGGGAGTCGGCCATCCTCCATCTCAGGACGTCGCCTACTCGGCGACCGCGGACTCGGCAGAGAGCGGGTCCGACGATACGGCGCTGCACACCCGGTCGCAGGCGTCGGTATCAGGTGCTTCTTCGACCGTCAGTGACAGTGATAACGGCGCGCACGGCGCAGACAGCGACTCGGGAGATCCAGGCAATCCTGGTAAGAGCGCGGGTCTCTCGGGTCTTGGGCTGTCAGAGACTCTTGATGGTGCAGGGGCCACCGAGAAGGACCGACCCGGTCATGCAGAGGCGCTTGCGGCCGAGGGCAAGAGAGAAGCGGGGCAGGCGTTGTCTGCTGAGGGTCGGACGCCACAAAGTGGTACCAGAAGTGGGGTCAAAACTTCTGAGGTACGCACTGTCCCTTTTCTGCCTTTGAATGTTGACTTTTCAACCGGGAATCTTTCCATGGATGTTTCTCGACCTGATCGTGAGTACTTTGGCGCTCGTCCAAAAATTTGTTGGCCTGATTTGAACGTAGTTGGTGGTTTTGCTCAATTCGATGTGGCTGCGCCGGTTGATTTGGTTACTGTTGACCCAGTTGGACTTGCTGATCAAGAAGCTGAATTGGTTCGCGACCGTTTTAAGACTTCTTCTTCTGTAGCTGGTGTTGAAAATTGGCTGCGTTCTGTTCCACGAGTTTCGGAAGCTGTTCGGGACAGCAGACCCATGTTTTCTGAGCGTGTAGTCCCATCTGGTCCTGACATGGACGTGTATCGGTTACCTGAGCGATGTGTGGAGGTACTCTCCGTGCGAGAACGGTCGAGTAGAAGTGCTGGTGCATCTCGCAGGCATGTTCCTCGACTAGAGACGATTGAGAGCGTCTCGGGAAATGATGTAGCTGTCGACTAAGGAATGAGCTGTCAAGTCTCAGACAATGTGTGGTTCTGCTCACTCAGAGGGTGGAAGCCTTGTCAGTTCCGGGTGAACGGAGGCAGGAGTCATCGCCAAAGCAGATGGTGAGACGTCCGGATAAAGCACACAGGAAAAAGGACAGTAAAGAAACAGTACGACAGAGTGATTTACCGGAGCAACGAGTGGCACAATCACGGCATTGTGAGTCTCCGAAAGTCAGACGACTGGTACAGCAGGATGTCCGGGTGAAGGAAAAATTGGTGTCATCTGACGATGCATCCACACAGACGGACCAGGATGAGCGAAGAACAAGGACGAATGATGAGAGTCATCATCGTCGGACAAAACGAAAAGTGAAAATCACGGTGCCGACACAGCGTACTGAACCGTCGTCAAGTCGGTCTATTCTAAAGAAGAAAGATCAAGGACAACGACGTGTGGCAGTGGTGACAGGCGACGATAGCAATTCGTCGGGTGAAAGTATTCGGTCTCCCGTAAAGGCAAGAGGACACAGAGACAGAGGAGTTGCCAGAGACCAGGTTAACACTCGTGTGAAGCAACGAGTCGGATCAAGGACCGGGGAAGACGACGAATCCAGTAATGACAGTGATTCGCCTCGACGGAGTTCCGAGGATGACAGAACACGTCAACGTTCTGCCAGTCAGACGAGAACCCGAGTTTCAGTGGACCGTGGGATCCGGATCAAACTCGAAAAGTATGACGGGAAGACAGCGATCGCTGCCTTTCTGGCGAAGTTTGAAGTCTGCGCCAGATGCAACAATTGGAGTGACCGTGAAAAATCGGATCAGCTCATGTGTGCTCTCACAGGGCCGGCGTCACAATTGTTGTGGGACATGGGTGCCCAGAAGAACGTGTCTTGGCAGGGTCTGGTAGAGAAGTTAAAGGCGAGGTATGGTTCAGAGAATCAAACGAATCTCTTCCGAACCAAGCTACGGACATACCGACAGGGTCAGTCTGAGACGTTGAGCAATGTTGTGCAGGAGATCAGGCGATTGATGGTTCTAGCATATCCTGGACCGACAAATGACGTCGTCGAGTCGATCGCTTGTGATGCCTTCATTGACGCTTTGACGAATCAAGACTTGGCACAGAAAGTACGCGAAAGAGAACCGGTTGACCTGGAGACCGCGTACAAACATGCTGTCCGGTTGGAAGCATACGGTCGTCAGTCAACGTCTGGTGGTGACGTGGATCGTAGACATGGTCGAGTGAAAGCTACCAGGTCGGATCGAACGACTCCGGTAGTCGGGAATCCACAAGATCAGCGAATGGTTGACCTGGAACGTCAAATAGAGAATCTGACCAAGAAAATCGGTCAGCTCAAGCCGAAGTCAGAGTCGGGGTTTGTTGCAAATAAACCCTACGAACGATGGAATCGTTCGGACCGGACAAACAATGGATCGTTTCGGAGGCAAGGATTTCAACCAGGAGGTTGGAAGTCCGACAACCGCGAATGTTTCCTGTGCCACAAAAGAGGACATATCCGCTGGAATTGTCCGCAGCTGAGGACAGAAGCTGCTGAAGACCCGGTGAGCACTGAACCTATACCAGAACCGTCACAAAACCGAATGGTGAAAGGAAGCAGTATGGCGTACATTGTCACACGCTTGAACGGAGTAAGACGTCAATGTCTTCTTGACTCAGGCAGTGAGATGTCGCTGGTGCCGAAATGCTTCGTGCCAGGGAGTAAAGTGGTACCGTCAGAGCAACGACTGTTAGCTGCGAACGGAAGTGAGATCCGAGTGGATGGTGAAGCCATGTTGACCATTCACATTGGCAGGAAATCATTTCCGCTACCTTGTCTGGTGACTGACCAAGTGACAGAAGTCATCTTGGGGCTGTCGTGGCTCGAAGCCAATCAGGCGAGTTGGAACTTCGCTGGTCACTATGTTCGCTTGGGTGAAGTGAACGTCCCGATAAAAACTACATCGGTCGAACTCAGGTGTAGAAAAATGATGATCCGAACCGACATGGTGGTACCTTCCAGAGGTAAGAGGAATGTACGGGCTCCAGTGATGTGTCGGCGTCTGCAGGTTCCGTCAGAGGAGACTGGTTCGGGTGAAACCAGGGACGAGTGTGGTGGCAACACCGCATGGATACGTCCGGGTACAGGAGTTGGACCCACGGTACGGCCGGAGGAAAAAGTTAACACCTGGAGCGCTTTGGAAAAAGACGTGGTTGGACCCACGGTACTGCCGGCGGAAAAAGTGAACAACGAGAGCGCTTTGGATAAAGACATGTCGGAGCGGAAGCAGCAGGCTGAGGACAAGATCTGGCCTGTGATGATCAGTGACAGTTGGCTGCAGGATGAAGAGGATGACAGTGACTCCTCTCTCGACCTCGACCTGGAAAGGGTGTGTCGGAGGTTTCCTGCTATACGAGAACACCTTGGAGGTTTTCCCGTGTCCATGGAGGACAATACCGTCGAAAGTCCCAGTCGACGAAGTGGTAGTCAGTCCCCAATGGATGACTAGCCAAATTCGTCGCGTAATGGCGATGTGTTTCTGGCTGGGGTTGAGAAAGATTTCTGTTTACATTTGCTGGTTTCCTTTTGTTGAACGCCACAGTGGTACTTGTGGGTTGCGAGACTTGAACTGGGTCTCGACACCGCTTAAGTGTGGTGGGTTTTAGATTCTGTCGGTGGACAGTGTTCCTTTTGATGTAGCCTTTTTCAGTGCAGGGTAAAGTGGTACCTGATCATATTGAGAACGCGCCCTGCGTTTTCTTGTACTCGCGTGATGGCGATTGTTTCTTGGTACTGGTCAAGTTCCTTTGAATTTCGTTTCATTTGCTGACCGCTTAATTGTGGTGGGACTGTCCACGCAATTCGCGAATAACTCTTGTTGAGTAGAATCACTATCCGACGGTGATGAGTGGGAACAACGGATATTCCCAGGACAGTGGACAGAGTTGGTAACTTTTCTCTCCTTACGGTCCCTCAGCTTCGGTTGAGTGGAGCTCGGGTAAGAGACAGAGTGCGTATGAGGTTGGTGGTCTTGCACGGTGGCAGGATACCAGTAGAGTGGTGGTAGGAATTACTCGCACCTGGCAGGCTGACGTTGTAGGTAACGTTCGGGCGGGGTGGCGCAAGTCGGGTCTCCTCGAGGACGTTAGTCGCACCTGTTCGAGCTATCACTACCAGTTAGCGTATGGGCGGGGTTCCTCAAGTCGAAGTCCTGTTTCTGGTCAAATGATCGTGTCGAGGATGTACTCGCACCTGTTCGAGCTATCGCTACGAGTTAGCGTATGGGCGGGGTGAATTAAGCCGAGGTTCCTGGGGACGCTAGTCGCACCTGTTCTAGCTATCACTACGAGTTAGTGATGGGCGGGGTTCCTTTAAGTCGAAGTCCTGGTTTAGAAGACAGTGGGAGGACGCTAGTCGCACCTGTACCAGCTATCGCTACAAGTTAGCGATGGGCGGGGTTCCTTAAGTCGAAGTCCTGGTTGTAAAATGACTGTCTGGATCGCTCTATAACTGTGGTGGTTTCCGGTTCCTTGCACTCTAATCGAGCTCGGGTTGGAGATGTTCCTGTTACGTTTATGTTTCCCTGATCTTGCAGCCGATGTTTACATCGATGAACGGTACGTGAAAGGATGTGTCGGGCTACGGAAAGACTGTTCGTGAATCTGCGGCGGATTCTTGGATTTTTGCCGGAGCGCAAACTTCCGATTTTTGGTTATTACAATAATATGTCTGTTCTATTCTGTTGTTACTAGCACCAGCTAGTTGCGGAGGTTCGATTTGCTGTCGTAGGGTCGATCCTTGACTGCAAAGTCTACTCCGATGTGCCTATGTATTTGTGTTAGTTGTTGTTATTTTCAGAGTTGGTGGGAACTGACCAACAAACGACGCTGCTGGACGTCGTGACCGTGACAACGAGATTCAGACAGAGAATCTTTGACACTGTGATGATGGTGGTTGAGTATGACTGGTGCAAATGAAATAATAAAGAGCATATCTGGTGTGTGAATGGGTTATGAGTGACACTCATTTTTGTTGATCGGGAGACAGAGGGGGTAGTGCTGTCTCCCAAGAACCTAAGTAGGTAGGTTAGAGGACGGGCCCATAAAAATGGGAGGGTCCTGATAAATACGGTCCATGTTTCCTAACGATGCTCCGCATCAAAGAAAGGTGGGGAGAGTGTGGCGGACAGGCCACAAGACAAGTACACGTAAAATATAACTTGTTGGGTAAATGGCGGGAGTAACCCTGACTCTCGTTAGGTAGCCATTTGGCTTAGTAGAAAAGAAACTGAAACCGGTTTCGTTAAAATTTAGGTTTCGGTCATTGTATACGGAAGACCGATGGGGGCTTTTAAGCCAAAGCATAGAGTGTTGCCGGTGGAATAAAGCCTGCCATACGGTGCGTTGCTTATAACGTGGAGTAGTTGCCGACTACTCCATACGTACTGTGTTCGTGAATTCGTTCATAGTTAAATCGGTTGTGTTCGACTGTCTCTACAGGATTGGCATTGGCCATTCGAACATAATTGGGCGATCCTGATATACGCGGTTGTGAGGGCTCAGGTAGATGATCTGTCGGGGTTCGTCACTCTGTCATCGATCTCTCGGGGTTCAATCTTCTGTTTCAGGGGTACGGGTTACTAGGCCGGAGACGCCGCAGCTCCGTTGGTCTGCGGAAGTGTTACAGTTGTATAGGGTGAAATCCCCTGGTGAAGTATCCGGTTACCGTTTGGCTACACGTGTTAGTGATTCTGCAGGACTTGGGTTGGGCTCCTACCTGCAAGGGAAGCTACGTGTTGCATTCACGATCCTGCCGTCTTGGCGATCGTTGAGAGTCTTTTGAGCGTAACGTGAAGGTTACGGGTTTTCTGGAGTGGAGAGTGGTGACTCCACGGGTGCGCATGAAGCCGACGACTCGGTGATATACGTGCGAATTAGCAAAGCAGGGGCACCAAGTTCTTCGGGTAATATATATTGGTACAGTAGAGAGTTGTCGCTCCCCTCGGGTAGAGGATAGTTTGTGGCCTTAGCAAACTAGGAGCGTGGGAAGCAGAGTAAATTTTGAGAGTAAAGGCCAAGTGTTATCGAGGGTTTTTACCTGAGGTCCGTAACTGCTGAGTTAGGGCGAACGGCGCCAGTAGAATATAGCGACAATAAATAAGTCTCTTCGGAGACGGGGCTACCCGATACCTGTTCCCCCAAGACCGCCAGGTCTTTTATTTTTACCTCCGTTTTCGCATAACAGACCAGCAACCACCACGACGCTCTTCCGAGGGTCCGAGAAGACAGGTCTCGGTAAAGGCGGCTGTTGCCGTTGGCTGGTGGACGGGTGAGGCGAGCACTCGGGAAGCGCGCCGCGTAACTTGGACACGGCAGCGGCGCGTGTTCCGTTGACAGGCTAAGTGCAGGGTTGGGAGTTTCGGCCGCTGCCGGTCTCTATCGCTCCCCGGGCTTCAGCTTGACTCGGCCCGGCGGTGTGAGCAGCGTGAGCCGTCTCTCCGTGAAATTCATTGGTATAAAAGATGGGCACAAGGTCGTGGCGCATCCTCGGCCTCGGGCCGTTGGAATGGTCATGGTTCCAGTCACTTTGTTTGACGGGAAAGGGAATGCGCTCAGTAGTCCCCGTTGGTGGCGAGGGCTCAGTGGCCGCCAAGTGCAGCATGGTGCGCAAGAGTAAAGACGCAACGGGCAAGAAGACAAGGACCGAAGGCGCGACGGGTGGCGCACGGCGAGGCCGCTCTGCCGGTGGGACAACGGACCCTGTGTTGGGAGTCGGCCATCCTCCATCTCAGGACGTCGCCTACTCGGCGACCGCGGACTCGGCAGAGAGCGGGTCCGACGATACGGCGCTGCACACCCGGTCGCAGGCGTCGGTATCAGGTGCTTCTTCGACCGTCAGTGACAGTGATAACGGCGCGCA
This sequence comes from Lumbricus terrestris, assembly GCA_949752735.1. Lineage (NCBI taxonomy): Eukaryota > Metazoa > Annelida > Clitellata > Crassiclitellata > Lumbricidae > Lumbricus > Lumbricus terrestris. Next base: position 33,850,656 of record OX457050.1, read on the forward strand.
CGGCGCAGACAGCGACTCGGGAGATCCAGGCAATCCTGGTAAGAGCGCGGGTCTCTCGGGTCTTGGGCTGTCAGAGACTCTTGATGGTGCAGGGGCCACCGAGAAGGACCGACCCGGTCATGCAGAGGCGCTTGCGGCCGAGGGCAAGAGAGAAGCGGCGCAGGCGTTGTCTGCTGAGGGTCGGACGCCACAATATGATAGCCGCTGATTCCAGTGATACAAAGTAAGCTTAGGCTATGTATGCCGAATTATACCTACGACTGCGGTTATTCATTTTAATTGTCCAGCTGCAGATGCAGGAGAACTGAGTTGCTGAACTTGATACATAAAGAATTATTATTGTAATTATAATTATAATTATCGAAATCCATGAGATGAAGCTTAGAGGAGACAGAGAGACGGACCCCTGAAGTTTGCGTTGGGGACGAGATGCTTATATTCCCCCAATATTTCACAAATATTCATGAACATCAGTATACATTTTACAATGTTATCCACTGTAAATTCTTGATAAACAATTTTGTTGAGATGACAACTTACAATGCTACCGTTACAGTGTGCAAACAATTCTTAGACAATGGGAGGAGACATTTATTGAAATCTTAAACCACGTCTCTGAACACTGAAACAATGTGCAATTTTGTTTAGATAACAGCTTAAAAAGTTACAATTGCATGTGGAAATTAAAAATCTAAATAAATTGGAGGGGACATTTTGTTGAAGTCGTAAACCGTGTTTTTTCAGCTATGAAATTATGAGATATTTACTTTAGATGACAGCTTAAAGTGCTACTATTGCAGTATGCAAATAATTTTTTTCTAAACAATTGGATGAAACATATATTGAAGTCTTAGACCTCGTCTGTGAGCACTGAAATAACGAGTAATTTTGTTAAGATGACATCTTAAAAACCAATAGTTGCAGTGTGCAAATCCCAAAAATTGTATGCAATTGGAGGCCACACTCTGAATTCCTAGACTTTAATATCATCAGCAGCAGCAACCGTGTGCTCAGCGCCCGTATAGGTGTCCGATGCCTTCTTCACCAGGTCCTTCCAGTTTCTTCTATCCAGCGCCGCTCTTCATGCTCAGCTCCTGAAGCGAGGCTCTGCCCCAATCGGAGACATTGTCAAGCCCTGTGCGGCCTTCCTCTCTTTTTAGTCCCGTCCATTCGTCCGAACATCAGTGCCTTGATCTCTCTGCTGTTATCCATTCTGCAGATGTGCCCGAACAATCCTAGTTTGTGCTGATCAGCTTCTGCATGATGTTTTCCTTCAGCTGCACTCGTTTGTATAGTTCTGTGTTGTTTACCTTCTGCATACACCCTATTCTATGTATCACCCAGGCCTCGCACCCATAATATTTTATAGCAGAGTGCTGAAAATGCACGTCTGTAGCACCTTCTTTTTTATTACCGTCCCTATGGCTTTGCTTCTCCACACCTTCTCCATTGCCTTCAGTGCTGTTGCTGCCTTCTCCAACCTACAGTAGTTTGCACCTCCCTCCTGGCGTCTAGGTCATATGTCGCGTTGCTCCCGAGGTATGTGAAATGTTCAACGTTCTCCAGCGGGTTTCCGTCTATGACTAGTATCTCGGTGGGGTTTTTTGCGCCAAATGCTAGCGTTTTCGTTTTTTCGAAGTTCACATTGAGACCATATCTCTTACTCTCCTCATTCAACTCACGGGTTGTTCCTTCCAATCTCTTCGCATCTCTGTTTATCTGATTATCTTGTGCGGTTCTGTTACCACGATTTCTCCTAGCTCCACCCTTTATCATTTCCCCCGTTATGCCGTCATTGCCTGGACTTTTATTGTTTTTCAGCCTATTTACGGCCCTGATCACTTCTTCCTCGAGTATATCCGTTTCTGTGCCCTTGGCAGGAGGTGTTATTCCCTTCAGCTCTGCCACTAGGCTACCTCTTCCACCGTGCTTTGATCTAGCTGCCCCTGTACAGTTCGCTGCAGTAATCCGTCCACCGATGCATGTCTAGATGCACAGAAGCGCTTCTTCAACTGCAATAATCATAGGCAGATGTCCACCGATGTCTTCCTTGTTCATCAGTGTTTTCACCCCCACGTTCTTTACCGCCATAAGTTTTGGCTTCCACTTGCTATTGATGTTTCTTATCAGCTTGTAAAACTTCAAAATGTCTTGTCTTGTCTGTAACCATCCTCGATTCGAGGGTTGGTCGCTTCATCCCACGCCTTCGCCACTTTTTCCTGTCCTCCGTCTCCTTCAGTATCCTCTAGAATGGTAGTTCCATCCACGTGATGATATTGGCGATCCATCCCATCCTTGCAAGGTCTTCCCCTTGCCCTTGCTCCCGAAATTGTACCCTGTATTATTTCCTTTTCCATGCAGCCCCCCTGTTTCCTCATCAAATGACCGAAGTAAATGAGTTTCTTTCTTTTTATCGTGCTCAATAAGGTTCTTTCTGTTCCCGTTTTCTCCAATACCCATTCGTTTGTTCTTTTCTCTGTCCATTGCACTCTCAAGATCTTTCTTAGGCATTTCATTTCAAAAGCATTTATTCTGTCTTCTTCTCTCTTTCTGATCGTCCAACTTTCACACCCATATGTCGCCACTGGCCATACCAAAGCCTTCATGAGTCTGATCTTGGTAATCATTTTTATATTATGACTTTTCCATAGCGTCTTCAACGCTGTCCCTGTGTTGAGTTCTCTTGCTAATTTCTCTCTTACAGGGTGCGCCAAAAAAAAGACCCCCCAAGGTTTTTTGCCAATATCTTGGCCAAAAGTAAGAATTTCAAAATGAAATTTTACAGTCTTGAAGACAATTCATATTTACATATGATGGCCAGATTTCATCAAAATATTTCAAACAAACCAAAAGTTATGCCACTTTTGGGGAGGCCACCCACCGTTTTTTGACGATTCAAAAACGTAGCGCAACAAAAAGTAGGTTTTTGCCAATATTTTGGTCAAAAGTAAGAATTTCAAAAAGAAATTTTTACTGGCTGATAGACAATTCATATTTACACATGATGACCGAAATTTCATCAAAATATTTCAAACAGAACAAAAGTTATATCACTTTTAGTGAGGACACCCACCTCTTTTGACGTTTTTTAATCATCCAAAAAACCGAGGGTTGTCTCACTAAAAGTGATATAATTTTTGTTCTGTTTGAAATATTTTGATGAAATTTCGGTCATCATGTGTAAATATGAATTGTCTATCAGCCAGTAAAAATTTCATTTTGAAATTCTTACTTTTGGCAAAAATATTGGCAAAAACCTACTTTTTGTTGCGTTACGTTTTTGAATCGTCAAAAAACGGTGGGTGGCCTACCTAAAAGTGGCATAACTTTTGTTCTGTTTTTGATTAAATCTGGCCATAATGTGTAAATATGAATTGTCTATAAACCTGTAAAATTTCATTTCGAAATTCTTACTTTTGGTCAAGATATTGGCAAAAAACCTAGGGGGTTTCTTTTTTTGGCGCACCCTGTATATCTGTGCTGCTGTCTGCATCTTCAGTTATCAACGATCCCAGGTAATGAAAGGTATCTACCTGTTCCAGTTTTTGTCCTCCAATTTCAATATTACACGTTCTGCCTTTTTGTGTCATCACTTTGGTTTTATTCATTTTTATCCTCAGACCTCTCTTTACTCCTGCTTGGTGTAGTCGTTCTGTCAGTTCCTGCAACTCCAACTGCAACTTCCCGCTAATAGTACAATATCGTCTGCGTATCTTAGGTTAGTAATGACCCTTCCTCCTATCCGTATTCCTCCCTGCCATCCCTCCAGTGCCTCTCTCATAACCGTCTCTGCCATGATGTTGAATAAATGAGGTGACATCACGCATCCCTGCCTCACACCCTTCTTTAAAACTTCAATATACCCTTGAAAAATGAGCATTTTTTTAAGATGACAGCTTAAGAGCTTACCATTAGTGCCTACAGTTTGGAAATTCAAAACATTCAAAATATTTTAACAATGGGAAGGCGACATTATTTTAGTGTTGAACCATGTATTTCAAAAATGAAATTATGAGAAATTTCGTTCAAATGACAGCCTAAACGCTACCATTACGGGGTGGAAATTTTGTTTAATTTTATGATGGGAAGGGGCATATCCCAGGGTCTTTTAAACTTCCAGTAATGGACAAAGTATGCATTTTAAATGAGTTTAGACTTAGACATAGACATAGACATCGACATATTTTCATTGATCCCAACAATTCAAATGTACATGTATGTTTAACAAAATATAGACATAATTCACAATAAGAAAATACTCAAAGTGAATAGGTATTATAAGAGTGAGGGAGCAAATAGGCACACCAAAAGGGACAAGTCCCGCTAAGCAGGGGTCTAATTAACAAAGTGAAGTGAGAAAGTGAAAGCTGAAGGGAGTAATTGGAATGCAGAGATATTACTTAACTAGGGAAAGAAAAAAATTATTATCAAAATATTATGCAGTTGAAGAAGCGCTTCTGTGCATCTAGAAAGAGTTGGCAAACAAAAGCCTGAAACATGCTCTAGTGGATGTCACCCAGACCCCCTAGTCGGAGTGGGCTTCATGTCTTCGGCGCTATCAATATGAGCACCCCCAGCAAAATGGTCTGGTTGCGTCCCTGACCCCTAATATCCGGATTGGAACCCGTTGGATTAAATTATCAAGTGTGAAGAGCAATGCTGGCGAAATACCACAATCTGTGGCCCAAACCAAGAGCAATGAGATAATTGATTCTTGCATTGAACATATTGTTGTGGTTCAAATGGCTATCTAGGAGTGTGATTACAAAAGTAAGGTCCCAATTGATGAAAATAACGTCGATTTATTAAACAGAGCAATATGTACAGCAAATATACAGAGTTACCGTTATCAGAAGCGACCACAGAACGACCGGTAGAGAAGCACAGCAAGCGGTGTAGATCGACAAGTCTAACAGAGACTGTAGGTAGTCGAACGGACCTTCAGCGAACACAATTCCACCAACGAGGTGGAGAAGGCAAAGTAGAAGAAGACACCACGGTCGAACTCGCATCACCAGCGAGGGAAACAACGAAGCGTGAACACGCTCAACAGGAGACGTTCCACACGCCCAGCATACCACCGCAACTGCCTTCCCTTCCTTACAACTACCGTTTAATTTATAGACAAGCATAGTGCTACCGGGAAGCCTATCCTTCCAATCCCCATTAACATCGCACGTGCCGAAAAGTCAGGTCTAGTAAGAGTAGCAAAACGGGACGTAGACACTAACTGTCTACAATATCAACAAGGCCATCAAGAACTTTACAAAGAGACTCATTACAAGTTTGATCCCTGGCGGTGGACGACACGCAGAAGACAAATTGTGAAGCAATATCAATTTCATTTAGCCTATTAACAGTTATTTGAGATGAGACTTACCAGAAAAATTTACATTTTGCTGCGTTACGTTTTTGAAACGTCAAAGAAACATAGGGTGGTCTCATTAAAAGTAGGCTAATATAGACTAACCTTTGTTCTGTTTGAAATATTTTGGTGAAATTTGGCAATTGTATACGTAAATAGCCTATGAATTGCCTTTAAGCATATATTTGATTTGAAATTTTTTACTTCTGGCCAAGATATTGAGAAAAAATCGCAGAGGAATTTTTTTTGTCCACAGATACGAGGGTATTCCCGGGTATACAGCTTGTACTCGCCAAGAAAATAATTTGGTTTAGTGAAGTCCTGCGTAGTTCCGTAAACGAGGGTGTAGGCGGGTATGCAGCGTGTACTGACCTCACAAAGAGTTAATAATTATGTTTAAAAGGTGTGATAAATAAAATTCTGGCAAGAAGACAACAGAAGATGGCAATTATATAATAAATAAAACTAATAAAATGCTGAAACTCGTTCGTTTTATGCCGCGGTAAACGTAGTACGACAAAAGATCAGAAAATGGTCATCAGAAATCCATGATCAGAAGAAGCCGAAGAAAAAGCGTAGGCTTTAGCAGGGCCCTAGTCAGGATTTGATTTGGGGGGGTGTTTCTTTAGTTCCCGTCCAAAAAGACTTGGGGGTGTTTTCATGGTTTTGTTTCATGGTTTTTACATCATGTGCTAGTAAATGTATTACTTTAGTTTTTTTACATTTTCCATTTCGGGGGTGTTCAAACACCCAAAACACCCCCCCCCCTAGCTAAGGCCTTGGGCTTTAGGGTCCACAGATTAGTATAAAAAATTTCATTATTCTTAATTATTGCTATGTGTTAAGTATTACAGTGAAAATGAGCAAGAATTGGATGTAATTGTTCGGCACTATTCATTCTGATGTTCGCAACTTTTGCGCATGTGTATGTCGCTATATAATTATATTGGGTATAATGGGGTATAGATTAATCTCAAAATCAGTAGGATATGCTTGTGAGAATTACTTTTTTGTTTATTAACACAATGCCGAATCTGATGAGGACTCAATAGTACTAGGGTATACGTATGTATCGCATTATTAAATGCCATCATTTTTTTTATTGCTTATGCCTACACCGTATTCCTACTGCTAACGCTCGTTCCTTTTACAAATTAGCCTACTATAGTACATGTATATACTGGTGTAAATTGGTGTTACCGCGAAAATATGCGTTAGTTTGTAAAGTTGAACGTTTTGCTAGATTTGATGTTGTATCCAACTCATCTATCGGACCATCGTCATCATAGTTTTGTGTCGCTTTATTTAACTTACATAGCGTTTACTACGTTATCTTCATTCCCATTTGAAGACCTGAAACATTAGATCTAATTCCCTTACCGATTCAACTCAATCAAAAATATCTCTAAGGACTTTCCGAATGTACTCATCGTTCGTGACCTGTGGAGTGTCGTCAGTGAAGAAGGTCTTCGCTGATGACACTCCCCAGGCCGACCATGCGAACTCACATCAATGTACACCTCTATATTATTATAAGCTGCGTCAAATCCGACCAACACGACCTAATCAGATTCTATCGCTCAGCGCCACAATGCCATATAATACTTCACAACTATGTTGAGCCTTCGTCGGCCACTGACACTGGTTTCATAAGATAAGAAAACTTTGCAACAGAGCGAGTTCGGAACTGCGATAAATCTCAGTTCTGCGGAATTCTTAATCTGCGAGATACTTTCCATTTGTAGGCCTATCATGGCAGTTTGTTCCAGAAGTAAGGACCCAGTAATCAAAAGCAAAGCTATGATGTTGCGTTGTGGATAAACGTAACATGGAACAGATAGAGATGAGGAGTCAAGGCATCAGCTGCAAGTGGCATTGCATGCAATACAAGATCATCTTTAACCGTTCAGAAGATAGGAAGCTTAGCAAAAGAGCGACGAGTTAGGATTCAAAACTCACTGCGTTTTGCATTAATTAGCAAAGACGGAAACTTGTGTCACGCGTATAACTAGAATACTTTACAACTACACTACTACACTTTTGAATTCCACCAATAATAATTAATAATAATAATTAATAATAATAATTAATAATAATAATTAATAATAATAATTAACAATAATAATTAATAATAATAATTAATAATAATAATTAATAATAATAATTAATAATAATAATTAATAATAATAATTAACAATAATAATTAACAATAATAATTAATAATAATAATTAACAATAATAATTATTAATAATAATTAACAATAATAATTAATAATAATAATTAATAATAATAATTAATAATAATAATTAATAATAATAATTAATAATAATAAATAACCGATCTACAGCGTTTTAAAATCTGTTGCACTTGATTAGAACCGAACAGATTTTCATAAAATATGGCGTTGCGATAGTCAATCCGGACTGTCGAATGCAGTGATCGTCGATGTCAAAGACCGTTCAAATAGACAGGAATAAGCAGAGTTTAATGGACGAAGGAACATGCCCAGAGGGCCAGACCCCGAGGACCTGCCCAGAAGAAGAGGACAAGAGGAACAGGTCCAGAGGTACATGCAGGCTCCGAGCAGAAGATCCAGAGACCACCGCAAATCCTTCACTCGCAACTGCAGCGCTTCGGCGTGACACTCCGATTCAGTGTCCGCGCTGTAGTCGAGAGCGCTTCTGAGTAGTAACTTAAAGCGGCGCTATGACACGTGCATATAATTATATACATACTGCTAGTCCTGTTTGGTCTCGCTAAGCATTGCTTATAAGGTCTACGTCAGAACTCATCGCAACATGCGACACAATATCTGATTCCTATTTCTTATTCATCAGAATGTACGTAACTCTCTCTCTCTCTCTCTCTCTCTCTCTCTCTCTCTCTCTCTCTCTCTCTCTCACTGTCTCTCTCTGTCTGTCTCTCTCTCTCTGTCTCTCTCTCTGTCTCCCTCCCTCTCTCTCCTCTCTCTCTCTCTCTCTCTCTCTCTCTCTCTCTTTCTCTCTCTGTCTCTCTCTCTCTCTCTGTCTCCCTCTCTCTCTCTATGCGTGACTGTCTGTGAGTATGTATGGCTGTCTCTTCCAGTGTGCATTTCAGGGCTTTCTTAACGTGCAGTTCTGCACAAAATGTGCAGTTCTAAATGGATTCGTGCAGTTGTAGAAGCACTTCCGTCACGTTCCGTGCAGTTAAAACTAGTAAAAAATAGGCCATTTTCCTCAGATTGGAAGTAATTTACCATGGCGGACAAGAAAGGAGAGAAGAGGATGTGCAGTTCTAAAAATTCCTTTAAAACAGCGCTGGTGCATTTGTTTTCATGTATATTTGCATGAATGTATGCACGTGCGTTCGTCTTTGCAAGCATAGACATGCGTGTATGATGTGTGTGCATTTATTTTGTTGTATGTTTGTTTGTTTGTTTGTTTGTTTGTTTGTTTGTTTGTTTGGCTGTGTATATAGACGTAATGTAATAAACATTGGCGCGATATAAATTGCAAGCGTCAAGCGGACATTGACCAGCGCACAACTTTATCGTCATCGTCGTCGTCGTCGTCATAGTTGTCTACCTTGTTCCTACGTCGTCGTCGTCGTCGTCGTCATCATCGTCTCCTTCGTCCTTCAGCCTTTTGCTCAGCTGTAGCCAGGCTGCTGCAGCTCAACTGCGGCCGAGGGGCCTACGCTGGCCGCCGCCGCCGCCACGGTGACGAAGGCAGGCGCAGTCCTCCGTAGGCCTCCCTTCCTCAGTCTGTCTGTCTGTCTTTGTCTGTGTATGTCTACTTCTGTCTACGTCTGTCTACGTCTGTCTACGTATACGCTAGAAATGACGTCGACGGGAATGGCGCTCGTAAATGGCGTCGCTAGCCGCCGGATGACGTCAATGGCTTGGCTCCTTCGCTCCTCCTCCTCCTCCTCCTCCTCCTCTCTGGCTAATGGCTTCGGAGGGGAGGGGAGGGGAGGAGCTCCTCCGAAGCCCAACCAGGCCGGCTATTGATTTCTTGGTTAGCAGCCACCGTGCTGCGGCCACGGCCTCTGATGACGGAGGGTCGGAGGAAGAAGGGAGGAGAGAGGGCGGGAGGGCGGGAGGGAGGAAGGGCATGGAACGGCGGACGTAGGGAAGGACGCATGGACGGACGGACTGACGGAGATGGGCCAGCGAAAGATCGTCGTAGCACACGAAGGACGGACGCAGATGGGAGAGGAAGAGGAGGAAGAGAAAGGGAGGGGAGAGGGAGAGGAGAGGGAGAGGGAGAGGAGGAGGTGCCAGATATAAGAAGGAGGTCCAAGACGGTAAGCTATCTGAAAAGCGAGGAATCTCCACACACGATGGTGCGGAAGAGCAGAGAAAGAGTTTAAGAGGAGGAGTAGGCCATAGATAGATAGATAGATAGATAGATAAATAGATGGATAGATAAATATATGGATAGATGGATAGATGGATAGGTGATCGTCGTTTACTGCTTCTGGACTTCTTCCCTCTTTCCGAATTTCCGCTGTAGCGAATCTTCTTTCGTTCTGCAGCATTGGATTGAAAACGATCGTTTTTAGTTTCGAATGTGATTCTCTTGTTGGTCCGTCAAGAGAAAAGGAGAAGAAGAGTTTTTCTGTTGACTGAGAGAAGCGGGAGGAGGACTTCATATCGAAACCACATCGGACCTACATGTACTCCTCTTCTTCTTCCTCTCTTCGTATCTCTCGTCTCGTTTCCTTCGCGCCGTTCAGCGATGCGCATCGGAGGTGAACAATCTGCTCACCTGTCCAAAGGTGAGAGGTGAATCTGGCTCCCTGGCGACTGGCGTCGGACTTGGACAGAGGCGAAGGGTGGCTGACAAGGAGTAGCAGAGGGGTAACGAAAGATAGGACAGGGGTGGAATTTCAAAGGAATTTCAGGTTCAGGGATAGGATAAAGGTAAGTGAAATCTTTTAGGGAAACATAATATCATGTTCTTTCTACAAGTTTCTCTGTCCCTGGGTGGTATTTGCAGTTTAACGTCACTGCGTGGTAACAAAGACCATCAGCGACGCCCTCCTCCTTTATCCAGGCTTGGGACTGGCACTGACAGAGTGCAACCAGTGGCAGAGTTCTTTTTGTCCCTCTTTCTCTCGTTCTCTTTGTCTCTCTTTGTCTCTCTCTCTCTCTCTCTCTCTCTCTCTATATATATATATATATATATATATACCTCTTTTTGTATATCTGTATGCCTGTCTCTCCCTCTAATCTAGGCACACACAGAAAACAGAAGGAATGGGTAGGACGTTGAGAAAACCGACCGACAGATGATTAAAGAGGACGAACGGACTGACGGAGGGACGGACGGATGTACGAACGGACGGACGAATGTACGGACGGACGGACGGACGGATGCACGAACGGACGGATGGACGAATGGACGGACGGACGGACGGATGGACGGAGGGACGAACGGACGGATGGACGGAGGGATGAACGGACGGACGAGCACACGACTTAAAATGAGACAAAACGACGGATTGACCAAACAGACAGACAAACACAGAAAGACAGAAGTGTGTCTAAAGAGCAGAAGGGAGGAAGAGCAAGATAGACAGACAGACAGACAGACAGACAGACAGAACGAACGTTTCTATATAATTTGAATTGGCTTGTTGTACATACAACTTCTTCTGTCTGTCTATCTGTCAGTCTCTCACTCTCACTCTCACTATCTCACACTCTCTCACACACACTCTCTCTCTCGTTCTTTCTCTCTTTATCTCTCTCTCTTTCTCTCTCTCGTTCTTTCTCTCTTTATCTCTCTCTCTTTCTCTCTCTCTTTCTTTCTCTCTCTGTCTCTCTCTCTCTTTCTTTCTCTCTTTCTTTCTCTCTTTCTTTGTAGCTCAAATTTACTTGCACTCTTCAAAAAGTCTCTTGGGCTTTCAAACACTCGAACATCTAATTTCATCTTCCTCGGGCGGCGGACTGTTCAGACTCCAGATTCACATTTCCAGGGTTCGCTGCAAATTTTCTTAATAACAAAATAATAATAATAAAAATAATAATAATAGTAATAATAATAATAATAATAATAACCGAGGAGCCCTTCAACAATTTGCCCAGGTCGGTCCCAAAACGGCCATGCTTCTTGGAGCTCCACTTACCTCGACGGAAGCCCTCCTGTCGGCTCTTGACAGATGCGTCACCGACCTCAGGATCGCGTTCGACAGATTAGAACTCGTCGCCAAGCAGGACGCTCTCTTGATCCTGAGATGCTCGCTTGGCTCGCCGAGGCTGATGCACCTATTGAGATGCACTCCTTGCCACGATCACCCTCGACTACAAGATTACGACGAGCTGCTAAGAGGAGGAATGGAACGGGTATGTAACATCTCGTTGACCGACGACCAATGGTTGCAGGCCTCCCTTCCAATCAGTTTAGGGGGACTGGGAGTTAGAAGGGTGTCTTCGTTGGCACTTCCAGCCTTTTTGGCTTCTGCCGCTGGCACCCTCTCCATCCAGTCTCTCATCTTGGGAGCGGCCTGGAACATTGATGATGAATCATCCGATTCCGCGCGGTCCGAATGGATGCGGATTACCGAGACTGGAGATCCAACGGAGTTTCCAGGTCACAAGCAGTCATTGCTGGACAAGCCGCTATTGCTTAAGACGGTCCTATCCATCGAGTCAAGACTACAAGACCCATACGATCGGGCACGACTAAAGGCCTCAATGGCTCCACACGCATCTGATTGGCTACACGCCCTTCCACTGACCGCTTTCGACCTCAGACTGAGCGACGAGGCTGTGAGAGTTGCTGTAGGCCTTCGTCTGGGTGCGGCCATATGTGAGCCGCACACGTGTGTATGTGGCGCCGCAGTTTCAGCAAGGGGCTCCCATGGTCTATCTTGCTCGCTTGGATTCGGTAGACAGGCAAGACACAGCACTATCAACGACCTTGTCTACCGAAGTCTTAATAGAGCCGGAGCTCCGGCAATCAAGGAGCCGTCGGGCCTCACGAGGTTGGACGGGAAAAGACCGGACGGCCAGACTCTCATCCCTTGGAGCAACGGGAGGGCGTTGATTTGGGACGCGACCGTGGTGGACACGGTGGCCGCCTCGTACGTCCACGAGAACGCGACCGAAGCTGGGAGAGCAGCAGAGAAAGCCGCCACAAGGAAAATTTCAAAGTACTTAGACCTTCAGAAAACATACATCTTCGTCCCCTTAGCCGTGGAAACAATGGGGCCAATCAACAACGAGGGCCTCGCCTTTGTGTCCGAGATTGGACGCCGGCTTTCGAAATTATCTGGAGATATACGTGAAACGGGTTTTCTTTTCCAAAGCATTTCAATCACTATCCAGCGCTACAACGCCGTTGCCTTCCAGGGCACCTTGTCTGGATTTCCCGGGGCTATGGACCGGCCATCCTAAACAAACTAAAATTTATATATAGATGCTCTGAAATTAGCATACCTACAACGTCATAATAATAATAATAATAATAATAATAATAATAATAATAATAATAATAATAATAATAACGGCAAGCTATGACGTAAACGTTACCATGACAACTCATCGTCGTCTCACGACGGATTACATGACGTCGCCCGTACGTACGTCACAAAAAGCTAAAGGCGTCTGCTGAGTATGCAGATCGTTAAGACAGCTTCACAGCAAAGACGGGAAGGTTCATCTGCACGGCCCTCGAAATCAACCGTGTCCAGGGTCGCATAGACTTCCTCTCGGAGCGAGCTGCAGCCAAAGTGACAATCAAGATGTAGATCTCCGCCAGACAGTTGAGGTTGAGACGACGCCGTCGGATGTCAGAACTGAGCGATTGTCGGTGAACAGCGGTGACCCTGATATCAGAATCTCACACCCAACACTGCCAAACAGATTGCTGAAACGCATCCCGAAAGCAGCTAGACTACAAACCGGTCGTCTTCTCACTACCATCATCAACAAAGTCTTGATTGACGCCGGAAACCCGTCCACATGGCAGATGCTACTCACTTTTGGGGCTGCGATCTTGGAACAACCAAGAAGAGGAGGCCGCCGCCACAATCTGTCATCAACCATCAAGAAACGGGTAGATGACTTCCAGACATCCTGGAAGCTTAAGAGGGATGAAATCTTCGCTGAGCTCCCGATCAATGACAGCCATGGTGGAAAATATAAAGCAGATGTCGGCCAGTCGGTTGCTTCAGCTGTTGCATCCAAACTAGAGGATGGCAATATCAGAGCGGCAATCAGAATTCTGTGCTCTAACGACAGACCCGTTTCGGCTGACCTTGACACCCTGACGGAGCTACGCTCAAAACACCCTTCGCCTCCAATCGACCGACCTCGCATCACGGCAAAAAACACAGTGGCGCCCTTTCAGACAACAGAAGATGAGGTGCTTGGCCGGATCCGCTCTTTCCCGCAGGGTTCTTCGGGCGGACCAGACGGTCTTCGACCCCAGCATCTTTCGGACCTGGTGAATTGCACTGAAGTTGGTTCAGAGCTGATTTCCGCTATAACTGGTCTGGTCAACCTTCTTCTGAGAGGCGAATGCCCTGAACTCATTAGACCCTTACTCTTTGGAGGAACTCTCATTGCTCTACGAAAAGCATCTGGAGGTCTGCGCCCGATTGTAATAGGCTATTGTTGGCGCAGGCTCGCATCCAAATGTGCAAATACCTATGCGGTCTCAACGGCAACTGACTATCTCGCCCCGAGGCAAGTGGGTGTTGGTGTTCCGGGTGGAGCAGAGGCGGCGGTTCATTCAGCGAGACGCTTCCTGGAAGCAATGCCAATAGGGTCCATCTTGGTAAAGCTGGACTTTAAGAATGCCTTCAATAGCCTCTTCAGAGACAGGATGCTCTCTTCGATTGATGATGTCCTTCCGGAACTGGCTCCATTCTGTCACCTGGCATACGCAGAACCTTCACAGCTTCTGTTCGGTCAGTATACCATCTTATCACAAGTCGGACCTCAACAAGGAGACCCGCTCGGTCCTTTGCTCTTTTGCCTTCCACTATATACAGCCAATTCTGCAGGATTTGTCATCACCGCTGGTCCTGGGATACATGGATGATGTATCTCTAGGAGGTGAGGCAGCTATGGTGGAGGAAGACGTGAAACTACTGAAGCAGCGATGCGAGCAACTTGGACTGCAACTCAATCAAGAAAAGTGTGAAATCATATATCACAATGACATGCAGTACTCCGACAGTGTCTTCCGAAATTTCACCGTCACGACACCAGAGAGAGTCTGTTTGCTAGGTGCACCATTGTCCACAAGTGAAGCATTGACGAAATGTCTGGAGGACAGATGCACGGAGTTGGAGTTGGCAATAAGTAGACTAGAGTCCATTTCCAAACATGATGCTCTGACCCTCCTCAGATTCTCACTCAGCTCTCAGAGACTGGTGTATACATTAAGGTGCAGCCCATGTACAGGTCACGTTTTGTTGGACAGATTCGACAGTATTCTTCGATATGGTTTAAGCACAGTCTTCGACATCGCCTTATCGAATGATCAATGGCTACAGGCCTCTTTGCCCGTGAAGATGGGTGGACTGGGAATTCGTCGGGTAGCTTCGCTTGCACTCCCTGCCTTTTTGGCTTCTGCTGCAGGCACCCGCGACCTCCAATCCTCCATGCTTGGATTCAATAACACTGTCATCGACTTATGTGTGGAAGAGATGACGCGACGTTGGTGCGACGAGAGCCACATCACACCACCAGACGAGAGTGTAGCCCACAAACAGTCACACTGGGACAGACCGCTTGTCATCAAGGTGGTAGAGTCACTGGACACCACCCACACTGACGCTTACCACCAAGCACGCCTTAAAGCAGTTGCTGCGCCTCACAGTGGCGACTGGCTGTTTGCACTTCCAATATCGTCATGTGGTTTGAGGCTGGACGATGAGGCTGTAAGAATTGCAGTAAGCCTCCGTCTTGGTGCGGGTATATGCGAGCCACACGCATGTCCCTGTGGAGCAGTGGTTACAGCAGATGGCTCGCATGGTCTGTCGTGTGGTCTCGGTCCTGGAAGGATTGCCAGACACGCCGTACTGAACGACCTGTTCAGCCGCAGCCTGACTCGTGCAGGCGTTCCCAACACCAAAGAGCCCACCGGTTTGTTGAGGACGGACGGAAAGCGTCCCGATGGGATGACTCTCATTCCATGGCGTGGTGGCCGCAGTCTTGTTTGGGATGTGACAGTGACGGACACCGTGGCTCCCTCCTACCTTAATTCAACGTCGGTTGCAGCTGGAGCGGCGGCTGAGATAGCAGCCACCAGAAAGAATTCGAAGTACAGTGAACTGTCCAAAACCCACTTATTTGTGCCGCTGGCCTTCGAGACCCTGGGTCCCATCAACGAAGACGGCCTTGATTTTATTAAAGATCTAGGAAGGTGTCTTTCCCAACTTTCCGGAGACTCTAGAGAAACTTGTTATCTCTTCCAGCGCTTATCAGTCACCATCCAGCGCTTTAATTCCGTGGCCTTCCGCGGTTCTTTTGTCCAACCAGATATTGTCGTATAATAATAATAATAATAATAATAATAATAATAATAATAATAATAATAATAATAATAATAATAATAATAATAATAATAATAATAAGTATGAGCATCTATTCTGTGCATGCGGATGACCATCTAACGGTTCTAACCTGTACATATGAGAATCTCTACATGTACAGATGAGCATCTATCGTGTACCATGTACACAGCTGGTATTCTCCCTCTTTTCCCTAACCACTCTGCAACGGGCCACCTTTTCGCTGATGATGTCCTAGTTCCAGTATATGTCCATGGGCCCCTTCTGCTCAACTCCTTCTTGCAAATCAAATTGATGTTCTATCTCAAGATCTACGTCTTTGGATATCATCTAATTGCCTTTCCTAATACTCTTTAAAAACCCAGTTGATTTGGTTTGGCACTTACAAGCAGCTCCAAAAACTTGACTATACGCATTACTCCCTCTAACTTTTCCCTCATTTCAACTTTTTGTCTTGTGTTCGAGACCTACATGTAGGTGTCACCCTTGATAGTTCTCTAACCTTTAACAAAAACATTGCCAAGCCTACTCGCTCTTCGTACTTCCAGCTAAGGTGTCTCAGGGGCCAGGGATATTCGCAAACCTGTTTCATCTTCAACCTTTACCTCAATTGTTCACGCTTTCGTCTTTTCTCGGATTGACTATTGTAATTCTGTCCTTATTGACCTCCCTAAGGTTCGGCTAGCTCCTCTGCAATCTGTACTCAATGCTGCTGCTAGGCTTATTGCCTGTCTTCCTCGATACTCTCACATTTCTACATTCATGACTGAACAACTTCACTGGCTTCCACTCTCGGCCCGTATACAATTCAAAGTTCTTATTGTGGTTCTCAAGTCTCAACTGGGTCTTGCTCCGAAGTATTCTTGTGATCGAATACTTCGCCCCATTTCTGCCACTTCGCTGCATCCTCTTAGGTCCTCTGATCGGCTTGACATCTTCGTACCCCGAGTCAGGACAACCATGTCTCGATCAAGATCATTTGCTTGCATCATTTGTCCCACCCTATGGTCCCTCCATCCGTTCGCTTTGCCATCCTCTCTGGTTGTCTTTCCTCATCTTTCTGTCGGACTTTGTCTGTACCGGTACTTCAAACTTTATTTTTTACGTATGTATGTATGTATGTATGTATGTATGCATGTATGTATGTATGTATGTATGTATGTATGTATGTATGTATGTAGGTAGGTAGGTAGGTAGGTAGGTAGGTAGGTAGGTAGGTAGGTAGGTAGGTAGGTAGGTAGGTAGGTAGGTAGGTAGGTAGGTAGGTAGGTAGGTAGGTAGGTAGGTAGGTAGGTAGGTAGGTAGGTGGGTAGGTAGGTAGGTAGGTAGGTAGGTAGGTAGGTAGGTAGGTATTGTGTATGTATGCATGAAGGTACGTCTGTACGTATTTATGTACGTATTTATGTATGTTTGTATGTATGTTTGCATGTATGTAACAGCTGCAATGTTCGCAGACAGTGCGATTAATGAATGACCGAGCGAGACAATGACAATGTATGAATGACTGAATGTATGATATGTAAACAGTGCAATGTAGCTTTCGATGCATCAGACTCAGACATAGCCGAATATTGCCCATAAATATTGTCTGATAATAAAAAGCACATTTGTTTTATGTTTTATTAATGTAATAATCTGTCGATGTAAAAACCAGGCTCAAACTCGTTGAAGAAGTAATTATAGAAAAAGAGATCTGCTCATCTGCTTTCACGGCTCTGAACAGTGCCACTTCGTTGCGAATGCTAGTGCCCCACTGTCTTCCATGCCCCATTGTCTTCCATGCCCCACTGTCTTCCATGCCCCATTGTCTTCCATGCCCCATTGTCTTCCATGCCCCATTGTCTTCATTCCATGGCGAGACAATGGTCTGCTCTTCCCGTTCCCCGTTCCTAGCCATCCTCGGTACGAGGTTCGGTCGCATCATGCACGATGTTCCTCCAACGATTCCGGTCCTCCGTCATTCGTAGCATTTCTCCCATTTGCAAGCCCGTCCATGTCTTTATGTTGTCCAGCCAATTCCTTCTTGGCCTTCCTCTTCCTTTGCCTTCAGGAATTGTGCCCTGCATGATCTCTTTCTCTATGCATGTTCCCTCCTTTCTCATGATGTGACCTAAGTATATCATTTTTCTTTCTTTAACTGTTCTTAGCATGTTCCCCTTCACACCAGCGGCCTCCATCACCCATTCGTTTGTTCGTTTTTCCATCCATGGTATTCTCATAATCAATCTAAGACACTTCATCTCGAACGCTTCTATTCTCCTCTCCTCCTCCTTCCTCAATATCCAGCTTTCGCAACCATACAATGCCACCGGCCACACCAATGACCTCCATAGCTTTATCTTTGTTTCATTTGCTATGTCGTGACTTTTCCATATCTTCTGGAGATCTGTAGCTACTGCATACCCCTTTGCCAGTCTTGTTCTAATCTCCGACCCGCAATCGCCAGTTCTTTAAATCCTTGAACCCAGGTACATGTAATTGTCTACCTGTTCTAAATCTTCTTGGTTGATCTTAACTTTACATAATGTATCTGTCGTTGTCATGACCTTCGTCTTGTCCGTATTAATCTGCAATCCATACTTCTTTCCCGCCCGATTTAGTCTCTCCACCAATGTTTGTAATTCCCTTTCCGAGCTTGTTAATAGGACTATGTCGTCTGCATACCTCAGATTAGTCATCCACCTCCCCCTATGTGCACTCCACCATCGTACCCCTCTAGAGCCTCTCTCATCATCCTCTCCGCCAGGATGTTGAACAAACTCGGAGATAGTACGCATCCTTGTCTCACCCCTCGTTTGACTCTAAACTCTCCTGATGCCGTTCCCGCCACTCTAACCTTTGCCCTTTGCTTTTTGTAGAGTTTTGCTATCAGATCTATTATATGACCTGGAAATCCCATTTCTATCATTGTCGTCCACAGTGTTTCATGAGCTATGGAGTCGAATGCTTTTCTGAAGTCCACGAAACACATGAAGTAATTATAGAAAAAGAGATCTGCTCCTGCTTTTCTGCTCTTATCAAGTATCATTGACTGTAGAAGGGGTAATGCAGCCAATTGTCAATGGCTACCAGGTCTACGCATATGATATCTGATCAAATGACTTCTATAGCGCCGGCATCACGATCTTCAAGACATCCATGAAGTCTATGGTCGCATCAAAAGACTGTGGAATCGAAAGGGAAAAGCAAACTGGAGAATTCTGTAGATTAGAGAATGTGAAACTAGTCTATGGTAGGTGGGTGGTATAGGGTGAGTGGATGGGTAGGGCGGATGGGTAGGGTGGATGGGTAGGGTGGATGGATGTGTAATACGCATGTTGAAAGAGCTGGCTCATAAGTACAGACCTGAAGGCAATCTATGTGGTGACAGAATTAACTGAATAGGTACAAAGCGGTGGAACAGCGGCTGATAAGGCCGGAGAGTCCCAACATACAAAGACCCCTATGAATTTATGTCAATATCTTGACAAAAAGTAAACGAATTTCAATCACATTCTACAGACTTAAAGAAAATTTATAATTATTATGCGTGCAATAACCAAATTCCACAAAGAAATTTCCGATAGAACAAAAGTCATATCACTTTTACTGAATTCTCTCACTGTTTTTAGGGAATCAAAAACATAGCGCAACAGAAACTTGCAATAAAGCGCTTTTAATAGTCTAATCTCAAATAACTGTTACCAAATAGTCTTAACACTGCAAGATAATAGTTATTGTTATTGTTGTTGTTGTTATTATTATTATTATTATCAGTATTATTATTATTATTATCAGTATTATTATTATTATTATTATTATTATTATTATTATTATTATTATTATTATTATTATTATTATTATTATTATTATTATTATTATTATTATTATTATTGCATTTGGACCAAGGTGGATGGAAAGGTGAATAAACCAGCATTATTCACATTATTATTATTGTTTATTATTATTTATTAATTTTTATTAATATTAATATTATTATTATAATTATTATTATTATTATTATTATTATTATTATTATTATTATTATTGTTATTATTATTATTATTATTATTATTATTATTTTTTTTTTTTTTTTTTTTTTTTTTTTTTTTTACCCGAGGTACCTAGGATCCCTCGGGATTTCAAAAAATTATGCTTGGAGCTGTTATTCATTGTCTGGAAATTCAGGCCTCGTCCTCCGCAACAATATTAAAAGGACCACGAAAAGTGGTTATTATTATTATTATTATTATTATCATCATCATTTAGAAGAGAACTAGGCGTAATTGAACGTCACTGTGAAGCCATTTAGCAAGATGACGATCAAGTTGATAAATAAAACTCTGTCAGATTAATAATTTTTTTATTAAAACAATAACATTGAAATATCTCAAAAATTGAAATACTCAAGGTGTAGACAAAATGTGTGCTCAGACACACTTCATGAGCAAGGTCCTGTAGCTAAATCTATAATAACCGCTTTCTCTGATAAACAGTAAGAGCACAGAAATTAAAAGTTAAATTGAGAGTTAAGAAATATTCCCGTTGATGAAAGAAGATCTACTCAATGGCAATTATTCTGGTTTCACTGAAAAATCCAAAGACCTCCAAATCTCCGGATTTGAACCCGAGGATTATCAATGTCGGAGAACTGTGCTGGAGAAATACCACATTTTGCAATCAAAGCCAAGGGCAATAAGAGAATTGATAGTCGCACTGGAGTTCTTATGGGAAATTTGCCCTGGAACACATCAACAACGCCATCAAGAACTTTACAAACAGACCCATAACAAGTTTGGGCACTGATGGTAGACACATTGAACGCAAGTTTTGAGGCGCTATCAAGTTCATTTGGTAACAATTATTTTATATGTGACTTAATAACAAAAATTTGTCAGTTTTTGTTGCGTCATGTCTTTGAATCGTCCAAGAAGACAGTGAGTGGACTCACTGAAATTTATATAACTTTTGTTCTGTTTGAAATAGTTTAGTGAAATTTGGCCATTGTACGTAAAGTTGAATTGCTTTCGTCTGTGAAATTTTATTTAGAACTGTTTCTGATCAAAACATTGGCAAAAACCTTTATGGAGTCTTTTTATGGCCCACTCTGTACCAGAACTGAACTCTATGCATATATACGCGGGTATAGCTTGTGGGCCTACTGACCTCACGAAAATGTTGTCATCGTGTAAACGTAGTTCCGAAAACGACGGTATATAGTCTATATATATATATATATATATATATATATATATATATATATATATGCGCGGGAATACAACGTATACTTACCTCACAAAGACCAAATTAAAGAAAGCGAAGAGAAAAAAGGACGAACAGAGAACATCGTTTATAGATCGCGATTTTAGAAGAACATATCGTGAAATTATATCGTTTTACGGCGCGGTCAAGGTTTTCCAGACAAAAAATCGTAGGAAAGCATGCGATGAGTAAAAAATCGACAGAAATTTCGATGACATAATTATGTTATCATACTTCCCAAGTATAGCAGAATCTCATGACCTGTTCCGCCTCCACTTCATTTATTGTTGTTCTCATTGCTATCTACTCCTCTCCACCACATATCCTCATGAACACAAAGATTTTTTTATTGGTGTTCTGTACATATGACTATATACATACATGTATATTAGATTGACAGAACCCAGCTGACACTGCTGGCCCTTTTCGAATTCAACGCTGCTTTTGACACTGTAGACCACGAGATTTTGTTAGAGCGGCTGAGTGTTTCTTTTGGTTTGTCTGGTGCATTTTACAAATGGGTAAGATTTCTTTTCTTGACGAACATTCTCTCTGTGTGGCCCATGACTCTACTAGGTCCTCATGGATGCCTGCACAATTGAGTCTGCCCCAGGTTCAGTCATTTGTCCCATAGTATACTTTATATCATCTACACACTCCTAACGACTCAGCGGTTTTGGGTAAGCAGTATGCTGACGACGTCCAGGCTTACACCCTTTGCCTCCCTTCTAATGCTATCGAAGTGGTTCGGATAACTAGCGGGACTTTGGATACTCTAGATTAAGAGCATGGATGTCATCCAATAGACTACGTTTGAACCCATCTAAGACAAAATTTATTTGGTTGCGCACACGACAGCAGCTTGCCAAGCTTGATCTATTTTCTCTTGCATCTGAATTTCCTGGCTTTGTCTTTGCAACCACGGTTCATGATCTCGGTGTCCAACTTCACCAAGAACTCACTTGTGCTCCTAAACTTCACCGTCTTGCTCGAGACTGCTATTATCAGCTGCGCCAGCTTCGCACTGTCATCCATTCTCTTACGTCTGCTGCTACTCTTACTTTAGTGCATTCCTTCGTTACATCTCGCATTGATTATTGCTCTTCACTCTGCTTTAGCCTCCCGTCCAGCAGATTGACTTGTCTTGACCGGTTGTTGCGCTCGGTTGCGCGTCTAATTATATAGGCAAATCTCTAAATATGGTCACGTCTCAAACTATGTGCTTGAGGTCCTTCACTGGCTCCCTATCCGCCAGGGTATTGAGTTCTGCTGATAAGGGAGTCCTCTTAGTTCCTTTTGCTCGTACTGCTACCATGGAGAATCGAGCCTTTCTGTGGTTGGCCAGTAGTCTGGAATGGCCTTCCTTTTGAGCTACGCCTACACCCTTACTAAACTTAAACCTGTTCTTTTTTGGCGCGCTGGAGTCGGGAGCGCCTCTGAATAGTTTTTCTTGAAGAGGCACTATGTAAATTTTCGAATGTATGTATGAATAAAGGAATGAATGAATGTATATTAACTGAATTAAGTGAATTCAAAACAGCAGGAATCAAGAGTTACTTTCATATTATATAGCATATAAAGTGTCCATTGATCTAGTCTATGAAATGATGAGGATATGCGTTTGAAAGAGAGAAAGGTTTATACTGTAGGTTACTTCGTAAATGGGTTTGTTCGTTGCTCAATATAGACGGTGAGTGAAGTGAATGCAATAAATTGTGGGTGTTTTCTGCTGATATTAGTGTTTTGCTAGGAGTTGTATTATTTTACTTAGTATTTGTTTTATAACATCATCAGTATCAAGCTACTTCAGATAGCCTTCCGAGAGTTAGGAAGTACATGTATGCCAGTAAAAAGAGAAACGTTGACTAGAAATGCTAACAGGGTCAAGTTCACAGAGTTTGATGGTAGGTTTGTAAGTATAGATCAGCAATATAGGTCTATAGTCAGGAGGGAAAGGGCGACCAGAGGTTGATAGTGAGGTCGTCGTAACAATAGGAGGAGAGTTAACATTTCTAATTATATCTCAGATAGAATTTAGCAACTCCTCTCGTGTTCCGGTTTGGTAGGCTGGAGAGGATGGACATGGTAGAGAATAATTCCGTCTGGTATTTTGCTTATCGCCAATGTGACATATGAATTTTTCAGCACGCGTCTCCTGGAAGAGATGTCGATGATGACCTTGTTGTTCTTTAGTCGAGGTTTCTCGAGCTTCGACTGTAGTTCTCATACGACGACGACGATACAGTCTCTCAAGTCTTCTTCTGGTTTCCCTCTTTGACTTCTTTTCATAGAAGGTGTTCGCCACGATTAACGATATCAAAAGCCAAAGCGATGACCAGAAGAAACATTTGCAATTGAACGTTGCCAGTCGACTTCACCGACTTAAATAATTTGAATTAAGAAAATATGCTCTGTATGCAAATGCAGCGTATATCTAAAATAAACATAAATTGGCAAATTCGTGTTTCTTACTTCAGCTCCTCTTCTCTCTCTCACTTTCCTAGACTGGACACTGGTTTGTCTCTGTCGTGTCACATAACACTGCACGCTCTCATTGCTTTCAGTGTTCATGATCACGTTTCATATTTTGAGTACAGATTATATAATCTTTAGAGTTTCACTCTGCCAACCTCTTTACCGCCCAGTGACCAGTTTATTCCCACTGGGGTAGGGGGACCAACACAGTCCCAAACAACCGTGTCACTTATCTATATTAATTTTTATTGACAGGTATCTAGAACGCTCGGACTCAACAACAGTTATGACAGATTTCTGACGCACCCTGTGGGCTTATCCAAAATGTTTCCACCTAACAATTTGATGCTTTGAACCAAAGTGACTTCTGGAGTTTAGATTTGGTGTAAACCATATTCAGCACTTCAAGCATTCTGCATATCTTTAATTGTCGCAAAAACAGTTGTGCCAAGAGAGGATCACAATTCCTACAGATAGGTCTTAGGTCCTCTGGTACGATGACGTTGAGATAATGGGCAATGGACACTGGACGTCTTCTTAAGAGACGGGCTGAACGAAGGACAACAGAGGACTGTGGACTTTGTATGATCTGATCTGTGATGCATCTGTTGTTGTTGTTGTGTTGTTGTAGTTCTAGTCATATGACCATCATCAGAGTCGTCGACGAAATGTTTCGACTCTACGTCGGTAACGTCGACAGCCGAGCAACGGAGGAGGCGATCGGTCAGCTGGTCAGCGAGCAGGGAGGCCTCCTCGGAGGGGCGGCGGCCGTCAATGCTGCCGCCGTCAATGTCGTCCTCAAGAGGGGATACGCCTTCATCGACTGCCCAGACCAACAGACGTTCGATGACGCCATCAACAAACTCAACGGTTCAAATTCAGACAAATTATTTCTCATCATCATCTCTAACTATCACAGTAATAATTATCATGCAATAATGCAACGACCTATCAAAATCGGTCTTTCTCTTGATTCATCTGCAGTATATGCCTCTGGTAGCCTACGATGACGTTGAGATAATGGACAATGGACACTGGACCTTCCCTATAAGATAGGGAAAGCCGGGGTCATTTCGGCCATTTTTCTTATTTTTTTAATAAATTGAAACGGGTTGACTGCTAAAATTAAATAAAATTACAACTAAATAAAGCAAGATAGGGACAATATACTGCAAGGTTACTTTTTGGGAAAGAGGAAGACATTTGCGAAAAAAATTCCAAAGTGAATTTTTTCCCAGTTTTACCCCGGTATACGGGGTGAATTCGGCCAACACGGTTAATTTGATCCTCACAACAAACCAGATGGGGTATATGTGGCGGTCCACTCCGAAATCACCATTAAGTCGGAAATTACACATCAGAGATATTTAGAAAAATAGTATGTTTGCGATTTTTTACTTTTGTGCAGAACTTAATAAAAAATAATTTTTAAAATTTGTTTTTAAAAAATATTTTAAAATACGAGTTTTAGAGCTATTTTAATGTTTATAGTTATATTTTACATTAAAACTGGGCATATTGGTACAAAATATAAAGTCATTATAATAAAATAGGCACTATGTGCCATTCCTAACATCTCTGGGGTAAATTCGTCCACATGGCCGAATTTACCCCGAACTACCCACCCTCCATAACAATCTTAACGAGCATGGACCGCATTTTTGGATCATGAATTTGGATAACCAAATTGGCAAAAATATAGTGGTTTGCAGAATAAAAAGCAAATAATTAGCATTTGAACAAGATTACCTTCAGTTCTTAGCTTTTACTGTCACAGTATGGATAAGTGGATTAGGCTCGAACTCATTTTTTGGCTTTTAGCAAATTATACTCACATAAAAGCAAAACTATCTCGATAAGCATACTTTTAATATGATATTATACGCTAGTGGGGCGCGGTGGTGTAGTGGTGGCGTCGTTGCCATGAAGCCGGAAGGTTCGAGGTTCGAATCCACCTCGCCGCGTAAGGACCTTGGGCAAGTCCTTCACTCACAATTGCGCAGCGCTTCGGCGTGAAACTCCGATGCAGTGTCCGCTCTGCATTCGGGAGCGCCTCTGAGTAGAGAGAGCTTGAAGGGGCGCTATAACAAGTGCGCACACAAACAAACTAGATGGCAGCATTAAAATCTTTCTATATCTACTGGTTTCCTTGAAATCACCCTGGCCGAATTTACCCCGTAGCCGAAATTACCCCATCTTCCCCTATACATGTATAATATGCTGTTAGTCTACTCGTTATACTTCTTTGCAATGCTTACGACTGCCACAAAATGTGTCCAGTTGTTCATGGATCTTAGCAATTCAAACAGAAATCTTAGTTTACTAATGCATAATAATCATTATTATCACAATCCATAAATGCATGGTGGCAATGACTGGTCTACGTTTCTGTTACACTATCACTAAGTCTCCAGACATGCTGCCAGTTCGTAGACATCCTTGAGCTCCTCTTCCACTCATCGGGATCCGATGGTTCCTCGCTCCTCTCGTGCATCGATGCGGGCTCACCTGAGTTCTCCTGCATTGGCGCTTCTTACTTCATACTAGAATTATAGTCTTATCATGCATTGGCCATTCATACTGGAACAGTCTTCCATTGACAATTCTTCGCAACATTGCACCGTAGCTACGTTAAGCGCCTCCGTGATATTCTAGTAAAGGCACTATATAAATGTTTATATACAATGTTATACATACATACATACGTACGTACATACATACATACATACATACATACGTACATACGTACATACATACATACATACATACATACATACATACGTACATACGTACGTAAGTACGTACGTACGACGACGACGACGACGACGATGATGATGATGATGATGGCGACGACGACGACGACGATGACGATGACGACGACGACGATGATGATGATGATGATGGCGACGACGACGGCGACGGCGACGGCGACGACGACGACGACGACGACGACGATGACGATGACGATGATGATGATGATGACGATGATGATGATGATGATGATGATGATGATGAAAGATGATGATGATGATGATGATGATGATGATGATGATGATGATGATGATGATGATGATGATGATGATGATGATGATGATGATGATGATGATGATGATGATGATGATGATGATGATGATGATGATGATGATGATGATGATGATGATGTTTGTAGCGATGATGATGATGATGAGTATACGACGATGAATCACTTAATGTAAACGATGTTAATAACTCTGTGCTTTGTTAAATGAATAGGTTATAACTTTCTGGGATCGGTTCTTCAAGTGGAGCCTTCGTCTATTTCCAAACGCATGTGAGAGTCAAGTTCAGTCAAATCCCTCTTCCAATAATACTACTATTATAGTAATAATATTAGGGTGCGCGGTGGTGCAGTGGTGGCGTCGTTGCCTTGAAACCGGAAGGTTCGAGGTTCGAATCCACCTCAAGTCGCCGCGTAGGGACCTTGGGCAAGTCCTTCACTCGCAATTGCTCAGTGCTTCGGCGTAACTCCGATGCAGTGTCCGCTCTGCAGTCGGGAGCACCTATGAGTAGAGAGCTTGAAGGGGCGCTATAACAAGTGCACATAGAAACAAAACAAACAAAAATATGTGACAATTTTTAAATGCGTATAATTTACCATTCTCAAGGATAAAAACAATTTCCCGTAAAATCAGGGTTCTTGACTAGTGTACAGGGTGGGCCAACATAAATGCAACGACTTTGAAAGCTTATAACTCAGCCAATATTTGTAATTTGTTTTACTTAATGTGTCAAATTAAAGGTATTTCACTCTAGTATCAGCCTCAAAAAGACTAACTGGTAGTGGTTTAAACTTTGATACTATGTTTAGAACAGCCCTAGCTGCCATATTTTGTTGTTATTAGTGACGCAATAATGGCGCCGTTTCCGCGGGAAATTTACATATCGTGTTTTGCCAACACGAGCAAAGAAACGATCATTTTGGGTGTTTTTAGGAGTCTATACCGTGAATGAATATTAATGGTACAGACTCCTACAATCGTTAAATTATGTCATTTCAATTTTATCAACAGTTATGAGCTGCTTCAGACGCTTGCAAGCTGCAAACCGTGTCTTTGCATCGGTGTTGGACTTCAAGTCAACCAAATATCTTCAACTTTAGATCATCTTTAACTTTTGCAATAAATCTTACGACTTACATGTATATGGTGTTTCTAGAAATGCCTGTTTCGCGCTGAATTTCCCGGGAAAATTTGCCTTTTACCCGGGTTGTCGTTTCGGTTGCAAATTCACTCAGACACAAAAGCAATGTTAGCGGGCGTGCGCGCCGCCATTATACCGAGTCACACGGGAAATCCCTCCCACCCCTCAATCCACCGCTGCCCTGTTTCACTGATCCAACGTCATTATTTTACGCCTATCTGCATTTCCGCACGATGTCTGAAACTTAGTTCGTATAATTATTATATTATGCCGTCAGAAATGATTGCGCATGCGCCGATCGACTCCCATGCAGCGACTAAAGAGTCCGGTCGAATGAGATCATTGCAATCGACAACGATCTTCGAGATGTTGAATAGTTTGAACGTTTAAGAATAATATTGCAAAGACTGTAGGATAATAATCATAAAGGTGGCCTGACAAAATGTCGCACGACAAAATGTCGCCGACAAAATGTCGCTGACAAAATGTCGCAGAGACAATATGTCGCAGGACAAAATGTCGCCGACAAAATGTCGCGGACAAAATGTCGCCGACAAAATGTCGCCGACAAAATGTCGCGAATAATTCTACTCCCTAAGTTCGTAGTGCGTCGAATAAATGGCTTCGATCTATCCGAAGTTTGAAGCATAGGCCTACCTGTGCGAGGATGTAGCGGACCAGGATTAAAGAAGACTGACCTGAGACAAAGCTTGTACATGTAGTACTCCCTAAGTGCGTATAATGCGTTCGATCTATCCGAAGTTTAAAGCATACGGAAACAGAGAACCAGAACCCAATCAATACTTGGGAGACATTGCAAGAATTCTGAATATCAATGCTGTATGAAAAGCTACAATGCTGTATTAGCATTATTCATGGACATTATCAGAGACACTAACAGATTGAATATTAAATTCATTCTAGCTGTAGATTAACATCATGTAGGCCTATTTATAGTGTGTTTGCAAACTATGTAGCTTTGTATTTATATATTTTCCATTCATCACGTACATTTCCGTATATATACGTTAACACATTTAAACGACACATTTAATATTAACATCAATTTATTTAGCTTTTGCAGAGCGCGTCCAGCCACTGAACAGCAGCCTCATCAGCCACATGCAAGGCGGTTAAGCCACCCGGAAAGCGAGTTGTTTTGCAATCATTTACGATGTGTGACATTGTCTGGATTTCACCACAGCCACACAGTGGGTCGGAAGCCTACCTCCATCGAACCATGTTAGCAGCACAGCGTCCCTGCCCAGTTCTAAAACGATTCAGCGTTGACCAATGCCCACGTGGCAGATCATGGCCAGGGGGCCAGACAGATGGCACGACCACGAAAGAATGGTTCACAACATCAGCTGCCAACCATTCAGCACACCAGGCCGCAATAGCTGTCATGTCCTCCGCTGGTGGATTCAGGATTAACATCAATGTAGCCTACATGTAGCTGTCTTAGGAACTTCATGGAATGAGAGTTAGTCAGTGGCGTAACAATAGGGTAGACTGGGTAGACAAAGTCTAGGGGCCCCCGAGTGTAGAGGCCCCAGAGGGGCCCCCGAGTTTGCAAGACTCCGAAAAATATGTTAAATAGAACTCGTCAAGTTCCGTCAACCCGACACGACGCGACGAGTCGGAGACGCCCAGCTCCAGCAGTGCACAGCACTAATGTTTAATTAGTGATAACTTTCCGGTCCCGGAAATGACGTCAATTGCACAAGATCGCCTTGACAGTTTGGCCACATATATCACATATATTATATTGGTTTGGCGCTGATCAGCATTGAAAACGATGCAGCCAGGCAGCTTGATCTGGACACACTAGTCTTGTGGAAAAATTTGCAAACATTAAGGCAAGGAAAAAGAGTTCTGAGTTTTGACTGAATGACTTCACACCATAGCAAAGGACTTCAACCAAACCTTACATAGGCGGCGGGCCGTTAAGACCCGCCTACTTAACTTCAGTCGCACATGTCATAATTGTCATTTCAGCCTTGTTAGGAACTTACAGTTTACTGTAATTTGTACTTCTATCTTGTTCATATACATCAGCATTTCAGTAAATTAATAAGTAATAATACATTTCAATAAGTACCGTAACGGAGAGGGCCCCACCTTCATATTTTGTCTAGGGGCCCCCGAGTTCCTAGTTACGCCACTGGAGTTAGTTCGCACACTTTTAATTTTTTTTTTTTTGCGGACTTTCTTCATGGCCATTTTTTTAATGTGTCTGTTGACATTACTAATAACAAGTTAATTCGATGGGTTTTTAAATGGTCGATTTGTGCAATAAAAAACTCTTTTACTCATTTATGTTTGCGCCATTTTGTCGGCAACATTTTGTCTTGCGACATATTGTCTCTGCGACATTTTGTCCGCGACATTTTGTCGGCGACATTTTGTCGTGCGACATTTTGTCATGGAACCATCATAAATAATGGTGTTGTCTGATGTTCAATTAGCCATTCTCATAGAATTCTCCAGTTTATTTCAACTTGCGATTTTTATCGCTTCGTAACTCTGTAAAGTCGAATAATCAAGCTGACGTTTTGTTTGGCTCAGTTTGGTCCTAGGCCCTATTATATCTGACTGAATCTCATTCATAGGCCTAATAAACTTCTGCCACTGGATCTCTATAATTAATTAATTAATGACGGGTGATGATTATAATGTGATCGTTTATGCCGCAGGCGAAGCAATCGCATCCAGATCTCAAATCTGCCGCCTCATCTGACGGAAGAAGCAGTTCTCGAGTTGACGGCCAACTTTGGTCGAATCGAAAGCTGCGATTTGGGTGAGAGACCAACAACGACGTTCCAGAGCGTCCTTCATAATCATAGAATAAAGTGCAGTATCTAAAAAAAGTGCAGCGGTCTCTAAAAGTGCAAAAATCTAAGTCTAAATGGTCCAAGTACTTTTCATACGCAATGACATAATATTACGCATGCATGTAGGATTGTAGGCCTATATAAATATACATGCATGATCACGACGATGTAGTCTATGTATGTATGCACATCATTACAAACATATGGAACTCGATCCATAGTCAAACTTATTCTGTTTCTCTGGAACAAGCTCCTGACAGTATGACTCCAAATCCATCTGATCCATGCATAATACGAACAACTCATCAAAAACTCCCCTCTGACCATCTGTCCACAGTTCTTCTTACACTAAAAGCTGAAAACATTGCTTTCTTACCATCCTACCGACTTCTTCTCCATCCCTTTTTATCCCTCGTCGTTTGAATTTCTAAACTCCATCCACCTCAGTGGTCTCACTGCGAGTCTACATGATCCTTTTAATTTTGACTTGGAAACGATTTTTACTCCCTGCCCATCGATTATGTTTTGACTAAGCACCTGTGAGAAAGACAGTTCCTGCGACTTGGCAACTTTGGGCGCTTGAGAAACGTCAGGATAACGGTTACGACATAATTAAGCGACATCCGGATGTAACTGATCCCACAGCATAGTCTGTGTCTTGCAGGCAGTGCATAAGGAACTTATGAGTGGCAGTCGAGCAGCCTATAATATAATAAAGCCTATATATTATATATATATATTATATAATTGTAGTTAATTCTGTGTACGACCTTGTGATGCGGACGCTGTATAATATTATTACCGCATGATGCCATTCCTCAATTTCAATGCAATCGTGGATCAGGCAGAACTGCTGCGTGCTTGAAGTTACCAGCCGCCTATTAGGACTTTACTGCAGCCTCGATTATACCTCGTTCAACCATGGACTGGTGACTTTTCTAGTTACCGATCAGGCTATTGATAGCGCAGGCTGCGCATCGCTTTTGAAGAAAGGTATCTTGATTATGTAGATGCATACATGCATAGTTGCATACCGTATCTAAATAGTATCATGTATGCTGAACTGTGTATTTAGTAAACACACATTTCAGCATGCATAATAATATTATAAGCATACATTTTCTTGCACTAATTGGGCGCCTTGATCGAGTTCTTCGTTCAGCTGCTCGTCTCATTGTTCGCATTCCTGGATATGCCTCTCTGTCCATTATGCCTGACGTTCTTCACTGGCTTCCTGTTTCTCAGCGCTTCGCTGCACTTGTTTGACGGTGGCTTCTTGATTGCGCTCCATCATACTTGTCTGATCTTTGTCGACCTGTCTGTTGCCTCGCAGCCCGTCAAGCTCTTCGCTCTTCGGCGACGCGGGAGTTTTTGGTTTGGCGCGCTCGCACTTCTGTCAGACAGCGCCGAGCCTTTTCGATTGTGGGTTCCGCCATCTACATGTAAAGTGCGTGACCTCCCATTTAGCTCGCGATTGATGCCTAAACCAAACTCTCTTGCCTTTTGTAAGTTGCTCAAATCCTACTTTTTAAAGCTGTGTCTGGGCTGGGAGCGATTCTGAGTAGTTTTCTTGAAGAGGCGCTATATAAACTTCTCGGAATGAATGAATGAATGTAAGAGTGGCAGTGGCAGGCGGCTTATGACATGTAAGCATCTTAGCATTAATAGACGAGAAGACCGAATCTGCGCAGTGAGCTGCTCTTCACATGGAGGAGGTGTACACGACATCGAGTCTCCTTAATAATAAAATTATTTGCAGCGCATGGCTGCTGATGATTTCAATATCATGATATTCTGCTGATAAAACGATGAGAGACTGAGATGGACATTCTTCTTCTTCTTTTCTTATTCACAGTCAGCTGTGAACCAGAGACGACGACGACAACGACGACGACGTCGGCCATGGTCACATTCGACACAGCAGAGAGCGCTAAAAGGTAAGAATAAGTGTAGACATACAGACACAACCGCCACAACATTTGATAATGTCTAATGCCTATGGCTCATCACTACCACCGTCTTACGACAGCTCAACATCAGTGTCTGTCTGTCGTCCTCTACGCAATTACTCATTTGCTGAAGATCGAACTCGTTCTCTCCGCGTTGCAGGACTCTGACCAAACGTCGTTGATGAATTTCCGTGAAGTGGCGCTCTATAAATGTTAGGTTACATTACAAAGAGACTGCAGTCAACCACACAAGTCAATTTATCATCATGCATCATAGTCTCATGTTTCATTTGGATTTGAAGGTTATTATGCCATTGCTTGCGACCAACGAGAAAGTAGACTGGACGATGGAAACAACGAAGGACGACTTTGTTGAAGACAGAAACTGAGAGACTTTTATTTGAAAGCGAATCATTCACTCAACGCAAGAACAGCAAAACCGACGACGTCTTATCAGACACGTTTTATTTATTAAGTATAGAAACTAATTAGTATAAACACACATGCGATTGAACGAATCGTTTATTTCACACGATTTGGGATTCGGGGAAGAGGAGGAGGAAGAGGATGAGGATGAGGAGGAAGATAGGAGGGGAGGAAGATGGAGTATGAGGGGAGGAAGATGGAGGAGGAAGCGGAGGAGGAGAAGGAGGTGCTCGAGTAGTCTTTCATTGGTCCGCATTATTATAAACTTTGTGAATGGAGAACTTAACGAAAGGAACTGAACGACTTTGTTGTCATAAGCCAGGACGGTGTATGTCACATCATGTGTGCGTGTGTGTGTGTGTGTGCGTGTGTGTGTGTGTATGTGTGTGTGTGTGTGTGTGTGTGTGTGTGTGTGTGTGTGTGTGTGTGTGTGTGTGTGTGTGTGTGTGTGTGTGTGAGGTGGTGATTTATTCTAGTTATAGACGGAATGTAACGAGGTCTATGATTGGCTAATCGCGCTGTTTGTTCGTCTGTCTGTTTTCAGCGCCGTTGACCAACTGCATAACTACGATTACGACGGTTCAATCCTTCAGGTTCGTTCGTTCGTTCGTCTCCCCAACCTAAACCTAACGAAGGAATCTCAAAGTAGTCTCTGCTATTTACATGCAATTTAATTTCCGTCTAAAACATTACATTACAAAAGTCTGCTGCAGTCAGTCGACCTCTTGTCATCTGTTGTGCAATCTGTCCTCAATCCTCCGGCTATAGACTTATCGTACGACTTCCTAGATACTCGCACATCTCTACATACATGACTCAGATCATACAAGACACAGATTATCTGTGGTCACTTCAGATGAAACGTATTCAAACACAATCATGACTGGTCGGGGGCCAGTGAAAGTCTTCACTGGCCCCCGACCTTGGCGCTCAACAGATACAAGGCTGTGCTCCTAGTTACTAAGTCCATGCAGTGCTTAGCGTCTAAATGCCTCTGTGACTTGATGTGCAAGAAGAAAGACCTTAACGCATTCATACATTTGTACGTGGTCAAGAACCTCATTAACACAGCATCTGGCTTTTGCTATTAATTAAGAGTCCCCCCCAATGTGGAATGAACCTACCTCTGGAATTCGCATTGCAGGATTCTGGTATTAATCATAATCATGATTAGAAATATCAGCAGCCATGCGTTGCAAATATTATTAAGGATTCCCGATGTCGTGTGCACCTCCATCCATCCACGTGGATTCTGATATTCATTCCCCGGCATTTCTTCGCTCCATGAATACCTTTCTCTTTCGTGGGCCTGTCACGTTGAGAGTGCTCCTGAATAGTTTCGTTGGTTCCATGTCAACCGATTTCTTTCTAATGAATACGAATATTCTGTTTGAATACGTTTCACCTGAAGTGACCACAGATAATCTGTGTCTTATGCATTGTAACAACGGTGCTATAGAAGACCATTAGACCTGAAACTGACCAGTAGAACTGACCAGTAGAACTGACCAGTAGAACTGACCAGTAGAACTGACCAGTAGAACTGACCAGTAGAACTGACCAGTAGAACTGACCAGTAGAACTGACCAGTAGAACTGACCAGTAGAAGTGACCAGTAGAACTGACCAGTAGAAGTGACCAGTAGAACTGACCAGTAGAACTGACCAGTAGAACTGACCAGTAGAACTGACCAGTAGAACTGACCAGTAGAACTGACCAGCACAGATGACGTTTGTTTCTGTATAGGTCGACTACGTCTACGCTGCCAACGGTCGATCCGACCCAACGGAGCGTGATCAACCTCTTCGACCCGTCGACTTACCTCTTAGGTAAAACATCACCAGCTATACTCTGTTGCATATTTTGTTGCATACGCATTTCTAGCCTAGATCTATAATTGTATGCGTTCTGAGTTCTCTACTTTTACTCAATTCAATTCATAAGCCAAAAATATAAGTATGTACCAGTTCATGGGTGTGAAAGGGTAACCCCAAAATGATCAATATCATTCTCCGCTAGCAGGGTAGCCCCTTTGTCGTTTATGTTTTAAATGTATAGGCCTACATTGACACTGACCGTTAAAACATGAATCAGAACAAATAACAAGTAAAACTGCGAAGGTGCAGAAAAAAAGAAGCGCATGCAAATAACATAACATAATATTAGAAACTTATTTGAAAATTAGAAACTTTGAAATATTTGAAACTTATGACTAGGTGTTGAAATATATCTGCCATAATTATTTAAAAGGTGCTACTTAGGTCGACTGGTTGGTCCCGTATATAGGTCCCATCACAGGTGAGTTGAGAGCAACCACAGCCACTGACGACTCAGACAGCCTTTCATGCAGATCCAGCGATGCATTGGATACAGAGAGACAGAGAGAGACAGACATACAGAGACAGGAAGACAGAAAGACATAAAGACAGACAGAGAGATCGCTGGACGGTTGTTGCTGAAATAAACCTCGTATGACGACTGACACTGCTGTTCTATTGTTCTATTCTATTGTTATCGTTCCGTTCTATCGACGTTATTTCATTCGCTCAGAAAAGCTGAGCATGATGTTAATTGTCAATTCTGAATGACGGAACCCGACCGCTCGATGGGTTCCACGTTTATTTGGCCATAGCGATGGCAAAACTTTTGCAAGGTAGAGTCTACATAACAGGTTTAAATTCGATCAAACTAATTAACTATTCTGAACGTTGACCCGAAGTCTGCGAAGTTCACTTATTATTATCAGTCTTTCATTTGATGAGTAAGGTAAATCTTATTTTAGCCATCACATTCACTGTCGTCCCATCCTCAATTCTTGTTCCGTTCCTGAGAGAAATGCTGATTCGTCGTAGAAGGTCGGATAGGTCAACAGTCAACAATGTCTTACTCTGTTGAGTTCAAAGGCAAAAATATCTTAACGAATCTTGTAAACTGTCTGTTTCCAGGATATTGGTACCTAGTGACTTTATTGGCGCCATAATTGGACGCAAGGGACAGACGATTCGCAATATCACAGCCAACTGCAAGGTTCGGTGAGTGCACAACAATCATCAGATCATCTGATCGTTTTTATTGTAAATTCTCGTTTTTACTGTAAGTTTCTGTTTTATTCACCACATCCTCCTCCTCCCATGCGCACCCCCTCAGAAATTAAATCTTTAGCAAACTGAAAACGATAGCAGGTATTTCTGCTTAAACGTCTGACAGCGTGTAAAAATGAATGACGGAAATTTATCAAGAAGCCAATTAATACGAGCCACTTGCTTCCTGTCTTGCACAGGTGCATCCATATTGGTCACAGGTATACTGTGCTTTTAACGAAGTTTTAAATAGATTTACGTCGTCTTGGCTTATAAGCGAATTTTGTGAGGAGGAATTTCGACTCTAATTTTGTTGGATCTTCATTCCGTGCGTTTTAATAATTCGATCTCTCATCAGTTCTACCTTTTGACGATCTTGACCTTCGTCTCAATTGAGCGCAAACTGGATGAGGGTCGTTTATCAGCTGACGTTCGTAGGACAAAGAAACCACATTTTACATCAGGTCGTCATTAGTCGTCATTTGACTCGTTCCTTGACAGGCACCGAAAAGTATTTCGCTGAAAACTTTGCAAGGATTTCTCTTGAGGTGTCCTATACCTGACCTCTGCATGGTTTGCAGATGTCTGTGGTTAGGTATACCTGACATACAATGTAGTTAAATAGTCTGCAGGTGGACAGGAAGTGATTCGCCAACCACACGCACATAATTCATGCGCGGTGAACTTATCCTGCGAATTATAAATCTTCGTGTGTATAATAATAATTATTATTTGGTGAGAATTTCCTGTTTTACAGATTTATTGAATTTCTTCTTTTCAGAGTTGACGTTCATGGAAAAGAAAATACCGGTCAAGTGGAAAAGGTAAAATCGTGTTTAGGTGGAAACCCCTTTTCAGCTGAGGCCGTTCCTTTTGTCCTTGTAAATGTCTGTGTTTCTTACCCAGTCTACGGCATGTGTAAATGTGTGTTTATGCTCTGAATTCGGGCGACATAATATGAAGCATAATGGGACGTCACCCGATTTTATAACATTTCAGAAAAAAGTTTTGATCAGACCACTATAGGCCAATATATAGACATACGATTATAACACACACACACACACACACTTATACATTATAATATACAGGTATATTTATAATGTAGCAACATTTATTGTATTGTACTGTATTGTATTGTATTGCAAAAAAGTTATAAATCGCCTCTACTAGGGTGAACCGTTCAGAGGCGCTCCCAGTGCGCAAGGCCACGAGAAAAGATATAGGTTTGAGAAAAGAAAATGAGGAGGAGAGATTACCATCAGAAGTTGAGATTGAGTAGAAGGATACATCGTATATTCCAAAGATAGGAGCCAATTGATGTAAAGGAAAGGGAGCCGTTCTAGTAGGAGGTACTAGAAGATCGAATCTGTTTAAAGACATTTGCGAGGAGGTTGAAACTGGCCTGCGAATTCCATTGGCTAGATATATATTTTGGGGCAAGACAAAAAAGCAAGAGAAAGAGACAAATGGAATGAGATGATCAAGCACCTACGGGCGATGAACCCATGAACATTGATGATGATGATAATGACGATGACGACGATGCTGATGATGGTGACGATGATGATGATGATGACGATGACGATGGCGATGGTGACGATGGCGATGACGATGACGACGGCGACGACGGCGACGACGACGACGACGACGATGACGTTGATGACGTTGATGATGATGATGATGATGATGATGATGATGATGATGATGATGATGATGATGATGATGATGATGATGATGATGATGATGATGATGATGATGATGATGATGATGATGATGATGATGATGATGATGATGATGATGATGATGATGATGATGATGATGATGATGATGATGATGATGATGATGATGATGATCATGATGATCATGATGATGATGATGATGATGATGATGATGATGATGATGATGATGATGATGATGATGATGATGATGATGATGATGATGTCACCATCCATAACAGTTACTGTTGTAGGATTTGTGTATAGAAATCTGGTCGTTGCAATGCGTCGTTGTTCTGTGCTATACATTGCAGATGATTTCTCTGTTCGGGCAATGCAGCCAATGTTCCGAAGCATGCAAAGAGATCATGACGATCATGCAGAAGGAATCCATCAACACCAACAGAGGGTCAGTGTGTGACTGAGTGAGGGGCAATTAAATAGTAGGAGATATATGTATTGACGACTTGAACGACGTGGATAGAAACGATTACTAGATTGACATACATATGTACATTATGATTGGTTAGTCTTATTATACTCTTATTGTTATCTAACCTTTTTATTTCCAAATGGCGATAGTCTCTTCAAAACTTTCCGCAAACCAGGCTGTAGCGATGCGCTGGTCGGCCATTGCTAAGCAGATGCATTAAATGCCACATTAATTTCGCATCTTTGCAATATCTGTTTAGATCAATTAACTTGACTGAGAAATTCTCTCAGATATTTGTTCGCAGGACAGAGGGAAGAAGGAGGGAAGTGAGAGAAGGATGGAGAGAAATGGATTTGCAAATTGGTGGAAGTTTGATTGAAATATCAGTTGTTGTTTTTGCGTTGTTTTTGTGAAGGGACATCACTCTGAAGATGTTAATTGATGATCGTTTCTGTGGTCGAATCATCGGCCGAGAAGGAAAGAGTATCAAGAAAGTCCGAGAAGACACGGCAACAAAGATCACGATTTCTAAGTAAACTGAACTCATTAACCAAAACTTGTCAACTTGCATTTAAGTGAATTTCTTCTCATCAAAATTCAGGGTTTGACACTTCATCCCATCAACGCTCTCATCTTTACGAAGAAATTGGTCCGTCTCTTAAGAGTCGGGGTCCGAGCAACTCGTCTTTTAACTGGATGGTACGGGGTTTTAGTCGCCTTTCTGGCGGTTATTGTGTTACTTTGAATTAAACCAATTGGGGACGGTGGTGTAGGGGTGTGTTCGGTGCCTTGGAGCCGGAAGGTTGTGGACTTGAATCCACCTCAAACCGTCGCGTAGGGACCATGAGCATGTCCTTCACTCGCAATTGCTCATGAACATCGACTCCGATTCAGTGTCCATTGTATTCGGGAGCGCCTCTGAGTAGAAATCTTGAAGGGGCGCTATAACAGGAGCTCATATACATGCACGTACATGTACATACATTCCTTTACACATTCTTGGAAGGCGGCAAATGATGGATGATGTGAAGTGACGAATGTTAGTCTGTTTTCCTTATAGTAGAAAACTGTTGATTGACATTGCAAGAAGCGATAACCGATTTCCTCCGCTGTGTACTTTGTATAGCGTGCAAGAGATGGCGTCTCTCTATCCGGACCGCATCATTGCCATTCGTGGCACAGTGGAGAACATGTCGAAGGCGGAAAATGCCATTTCGAGTAAACTCATTGAATGCCACGAACGGGACATCTACAGCTACACAAGGGTATGTGTGTGTGTGCGTGTGTGTGTGTGTGCGTGTGTTTGTGTGTGTGTGTGTGTGTGTGTGTGTGTGTGTGGGTGGGTGTGCGTGCGTCACGAGCGTGCGTGTGTGTGCTGTCTGGTCTTGTATTGTGTCTGCACTTCGTATATTTCTCATCATCATCATCGAAATCCTTGGGCTAAACGCCCGTAGGTGTCCGGCACCACTCTCTGTTTGAGTCTGTCTCGCGTCATGTTGCCCATCTTCAACCTGTCCGGTCTGCAGGTCCATACCATTAACATCTTGAACCAGCTAGACCACCTTGTCTGATGAAGAGAATATGGGGAGAGATGCACGAAGGACAACCTGGGTCAATGCCCGTATGTGTCCAAAGCTCTCTCCCCCCGACTCTCTCCACTGGTCTGCACTGACCGGCCTGTGCATGTCAGCTCCACATCATGACACCTTGAAGCATCTGGGTCGCTATGTCACTTGTGTCGTGGTTTTTTGCGGATTTCTATGGTCTTGGTCTTTTACTGCCAGGGTATCTCCACCCATCTGGCAAACCTTCCTCATTTTATCCGGGCTTAGGACCGGCACAGGGAAGTTGCTGGTTCCCTGTGGCAGAGGATGGATGCAGTTTAACGTCGTGCCCAGGACCAGATATTTCTCACCTCATCGCAAATTCATTCATTGGTCGAAATCAGTTTGATAAAACTTGCAAAGTCACAACTGGATGCAGTTGAGTTATTCTTCGGAGAAAGAATTCACTTGGTGAATAGATGGCATCATGGCAAGGACAAGCGCTCTTTCGAAATTCAGCATTCAAGAATGTCAAGGCTGTTGTCTGCACAGCTAATAATTGTAACAGGACAATTACCCCCGGACAATTACCCCCTCGGTCATCAACCTCCGACAATTACCCCGTGAACAATTACACCCGTGCCAATTACCCCCTCCCCGTGCCAATGACCCCCCGGACAATTATATCCCCGGATGGAAGCTTCAGACGTTGGACTGAAAACTTGGTAATTGTCATGGGGGTAATTGTCCGGGAGGGTTATTGGCACGGGGTAGTTGCCGGGGGGGGGGGTAATTGGCACGAGAGGTAATTGGCACGAGGGGTAATTCTTCTTCTTTAGGTTCTCTGCCCAGTGGCAGGTCCGAACGTCCAATGTCTCCATATTTCACGCTGTTGTGCCATGTCTTTAAGTTCTCTGTAGCCCTTTTCCATTATCCCGTCCAGCAGTTTCTGTCTAGGTCTTCCTCTGCATCTTTTCCCCTCCAATCTTCCTTCAATTAGGGGTAATTGTCCAGGGGCAATTGTCGGGGGGGGGGGCAATTGTCCGGGGTAATTGTCCCGGGGCAATTGTCCTAGAATCCCAATAAGACCACAGACCAACTACAATAAACGTCACACGTTCGTAACTTGGTGTATAGCTTTATAGTGTATCTTGTGCAGAAAGTTATCCGATGTATTTATACCGTGTATCGTTGTTGTTGCTGGTAGCCTCCAGGTTTGATGCCCAGCTTATCGATGCCCAGCTTATCTTCCACAGGACCAGGAGCCACCGCCGCTTATCCCTCACCGAGGCCCGTCTATGTAAGCTACTCTTAAAACTCATTTACTAATTTACTGCTATTCATTTATTTGCATGGGACATCTTTGCTTCCTCCAAACGACAACAGCGAATAGATATGGATGAGATAGAGAGAAGAAAATTGAATAATTCTAATTCTAAGAGAATAAGTTCAATTATTGCTGAATGATGATTTCCATGACCAGAAGACGATCACAACATGTACACAAGACATCATCATTCATCACGAGGTCCTTTCTCTTCCCTACCATAGTCGGCATCTTCATAAGCATCATCGTCATCATCATCATCGTCATCGTCATCATCATCATTTCTTCGTTGTTGTCATACGGTCATCGTCATCTTCATCTTCATCGTCAGCAGCAGCAGCCGCATTGTAGATTGGTCGGTGATGAACAATCGAACTGATGAGTCTCATCTCATTTCAGTTGTCTTTGATTTTGTCTTTTTGTCTCAACGTAGGAACCATCGACCAGTGGCTACTACTCAGCATCAGCATCAGCATCAGCATCAGCAGCCTATGGAGCCATGCCTCCTCCTCCTCCTCTTCATCCTCCATTAGCCATCGCCCGGTCTCCCCCTGCCCATCCACAGTTCCCCCGCCAGCAGCAGCAGCAGCAGCCACCTCTTCTTCCTCACCATCAACCGACCATTGAGACGTGTCACATCGGAATTCCAAACTTCGCCGTTGGTGCCATTATAGGAGCGGCTGGTGCCAACATAAAACGAATCATCCGTGACTCCAATGCTTTCGTCACGGTCTGTGGCCCATAGTCTCGACATCACCCTAAATATCGTATTCAACTATTTACTTGTTTATTCGTTCAATGATTCATTGATAGAACTACTAATGAATGACTATCAGCATCAGATTCCAGATCTTTTATTTCCTTCTCATTTCTTAAGATCTCTTCAGTTACGATTCAAACTACAACAATAATTCAGTTCTGTTACTCTCTGGACTCTCCACGCATAGATAGAATTTCTTCTTAACATTTGCCTGATAATGATTGTGATCCGATGTTCTTACCGTATCATATCGTCTTCACACTGACTGCTATCTGAACAGCTTTGCTTAAGGATGAAGCAATATGTAAAGTAGGCCTATTTAATATTCAAGTGCACTGGTTTATTTTGAAGTTGATTTCGTTCATTAGCTGTCACAGAACATCTCACACGACAAAACAATTCTGTTCTGTGGTCGTCTTTTGCCTCTACTGCGGACATAATATCGTCGTCATTGGAAATCACATCAGTCTGTTTCTGAACATCTGTCTGTTTCTGACCATCTGTGTGTTTCTGAACATCTGTCTGTTTCTGAACATCTCTCTGTTTCTGAACATCTGTCTGTTTCTGAACATCTGTCTGTTTCTGAACATCTGTCTGTTTCTGAACATCTGTGTGTTTCTGAACATCTGTCTGTTTCTGAACATCTGTCTGTTTCTGAACATCTGTCTGTTTCTGAACATCTGTCTGTTTCTGACCATCTGTCTGTCTCTGAACATCTGTCTGTTTCTGAACATCTGTCTGTTTCTGAACATCTGTCTGTTTCTGAACATCTGTCTGTTTCTGAACATCTGTCTGTTTATAAACATCTGTCTGTTTCTGAACATCTGTCTGTTTCTGAACATCTGTCTGTTTCTGAACATCTGTCTGTGTCTGAACATCTGTCTGTTTCTGAACATCTGTCTGTTTCTAAACATCTGTCTGTTTCTAAACATCTGTCTGTTTCTGAACATCTGTCTGTTTCTAAACATCTGTCTGTTTCTGAACATCTGTCTGTTTCTGAACATCTGTCTGTTTCTCAACATCTGTCTGTTTCTAAACATCTGTCTGTCTCTGAACATCTGTCTGTTTCTCAACATCTGTCTGCTTCTGAACATCTGTCTGTTTCTGAACATCTGTCTGTTTCTGAACATCTGTCTGCCTCTGAACATCTGTCTGTTTCTGAACATCTGTCTGTTGCTGAACATCTGTCTGCTTCTGAACATCTGTCTGTTTCTGAACATCTGTCTGTTTCTGAACATCTGTCTGCTTCTGAACATCTGTCTGTTTCTGAACATCTGTCTGTTTCTGAACATCTCTCTGTTTCTGAACATCTGTCTGTTTCTGAACATCTGTCTGCTTCTGAACATCTGTCTGTTTCTGAACATCTGTCTGTTTCTGAACATCTGTCTGTTTCTGAACATCTGTCTGTATCTGAACATCTGTCTGTTTCTGAACATCTGTCTGTTTCTGAACATCTGTCTGCTTCTGAACATCTGTCTGTTTCTGAACATCTGTCTGTTTCTGAACATCTCTCTGTTTCTGAACATCTGTCTGTTTCTGAACATCTCTCTGTTTCTGAACATCTGTCTGTTTCTGAACATCTGTCTGTTTCTGAACATCTGTCTGTTTCTGAACATCTGTCTGTTTCTGAACATCTGTCTGTTTCTGAACATCTGTCTGTTTCTGAACATCTGTCTGTTTCTGAACATCTGTCTGTTTCTGAACATCTGTCTGTTTCTAAACATCTGTCTGTTTCTGAACATCTGTCTGTTTCTGAACATCTGTCTGTTTCTAAACATCTGTCTGTTTCTGAACATCTGTCTGTTTCTGAACACCTGTCTGTTTCTCAACATCTGTCTGTTTCTGAACATCTGTCTGTTTCTGAACATCTGTCTGTTTCTAAACATCTGTCTGTTTCTGAACATCTGTCTGTTTCTGAACATCTGTCTGTTTCTGAACATCTGTCTGTTTCTGAACATCTGTCTGTTTCTGAACATCTGTCTGTTTCTGAACATCTGTCTGCCTCTGAACATCTGTCTGCCTCTGAACATCTGTCTGTTTCTGAACATCTGTCTGTTTCTGAACATCTGTCTGTTTCTGAACATCTGTCTGTTTCTGAACATCTGTCTGTTTCTGAACATCTGTCTGCTTCTGAACATCTGTCTGTTTCTGAACATCTGTCTGTCTGCTGACTGTTCTGGGTCTGTAGGTGGAGCCGAGACGTGACGACCAGAATCCGGCCGATGAGAGAATTGCAACAATCAAGGGAAATTCTGACGCATGCTGGAGGGTATGCACCAACGTTATTTTCTATATAGAAAAACTCTGATAGTATCATGAGGAGGCAATATTACTTATTCTATTATATTTGCATAGGTCTACTGACAATTTTCCTCTAACTAGTTAACTACGTCTCGTCTGAATCTGTGAGGAGACCTTCCAAAGTTGTCTGTCGAGCTTCAAAGTCGCAGCTTCGTGCGATTTGTGGCGTTACTGCGAGAAAAGACGTAATCTCTTGATTTTCTGCCAACATATTTTGTGGATCAAAAGTTCAAACACGATGGTAGGCCTCTACTCTAGATGTAGTTGACAACATGGCAATTCTTGATGTATACGAATCAATAAAATGTTAAACTCAAATGAGCATCTGAGCTGCTCAATAGGTCAGCTCTTACAAAAACCGCGTTCGATACCTTTTAACATCATACCTATTGGTCGCAAGAGAGCATCTATCTACACCTGTAACTCATCACAATCTGACCGGTTGTTCTCCCGATCGCGAAGCAATGGGCCGAACATGCATAGCGCGTAAATTATATAGTCAATTATAAGCGACCGCGAACCAACATTTTCTTGCAAAATATTATGCGCTATTTGCCACGAGGTTAGGTTTGTTTCATTTCAACTGAAAAGACTTTTGGTCTTAGCAGTTAATGTCAAGTCTAGAAGTATCCTAGTGTAGGCCTATACTTTTACAGGCTGGTCGCGCACATGCAATCTGTGATTGGCAATTTGGCATGCACTGTTGCACATTCTATGTGTGAATTGTTATGAATAGTCCGCTGCAATTGCATTCCTTCCATCCAAACTGATTCACGATTGTTCTAATTCCGAT
This sequence comes from Lumbricus terrestris, assembly GCA_949752735.1. NCBI lineage: Eukaryota > Metazoa > Annelida > Clitellata > Crassiclitellata > Lumbricidae > Lumbricus > Lumbricus terrestris. The sequence goes on from OX457050.1 coordinate 33,895,591, forward strand.
TGGGGAAAATTTGGCGAGATCAGTCGTTTTCAAACAGATACCTCGATGTGGTGCGCGAAATATTCGGAAAAAATAAATTTTCTAACAATTTCTGTCCATAATAATTTCTTACGTCCGTTATTCTTCGTCTGAAACAGACCACTTTCGTCTGCTGTTCTTCACCTGACCTTTGCTGGTAGTAAGTCAACATTTTTTTATCGGGTGGTATAAAACAAAATAGAGTTTAAGAACCGCTGGGATAGGTTGAAAGTGAAGCAGGAATCATGGACTGAATCTGTGCATGTGAAAAACACATTAAATTTTGTAGTTGTTGCCTTTCCTTGAATTGGTTTTCGCTCATCGTCGTCGTCGTCGTCATTGATGTGTCTTGTGTCTGTTGTGTCATTCTTTCCAGGCCAGTTACTTTATCTTTGAGAAGATGAAGTTGGAAGGATTCGCTGGAAGTGATGGTGAGGTTCGGCTCCGAACTACAATCATGATTCCGCGTTCAGCGGCTGGAAGGGTGATAGGCAAAGGGGGCAAGAACGTCCGGGAGATCCAGCGCATCACAGGAGCCATGATAAAACTACCGGCTGATGTATCGCACGAGTCCGCCGTCGCATCTCAGCTACAGCCACATCAGCAACAGCAGCAGCAGCAGCAGCAGGAGCAGCAAGAGAGAGATGAAGAGGTCACCGTTGAGGTGTTCGGAAACTTTATTGCTACTCAGGTCAGGAAATAAAAAATCAGATTACTAATATTACACATAATAATCGGGTTTTATTTTAGCACTGCAGTTTGAATAAAACTAGATAAAACTGCTAAAAGTTTGCGCTATAAAAGTTGTTGGATTGACAGAAAGAAGCACAGACAAATAGAAAGACAAACGCACAGACAAATAGAAAGACAGACGCACAGACAAATAGAAAGACAAACGCACAGACAAATAGAAAGGGACAGACGCACCAAGGCAGAAACACAGACTGAGAGTGACAGTTGATTACTTGTAATTGTAAATGTAATGACGACAGAGGTATAAAGAAGAATGGCTACTGCTAGGATACTTGGCAAAGTCTGTTGGTGGTGGCGGCGTCAACGTATACAGTACAATGTCTAATTTCTTCTGTTGTCTGCCTGCATTGTTCTTCGCATCCTCATTCTCATGTCGTGATGTAAAGACATCGCACAACTAGCGCTACATAATCGCATCGACTCTGATCACGTGATATATCTTTCTGTGGTTTGTTTCAGAGCGCTCATAATCGTATCCGATCCATGGTCAGCAAACTATCGTCTGCACCTCCTCCTCCTCTCCCACCTCCTCCTCCCTCTTCGCCTCCCCTTCCCTCCCCTACTCCACCTCCACCTCATCCTCCTCCTCCTTCTGCTTCTTCAAGTCGAACGGGGTCGTCGCCACCCTAGCACCCGCCGCCGCCGCCGCCGCCACCTCCGCTGCCACGCGTCTCCTAGTCGGGCGTCGACGTCTTCTTCGCCAACTCAGACCAAAGTCACCCTATTATATACACGACGATATCAGGGACATATTTGTTAAGCAGCGTCGCCCCAACCGACCCTCCCTCCCTCCAACACCCTCCCCCCATACAACGCCCCCCCCCCCCCCCACCATCACCCACCCATCTGGTGTCACCATCGAATGAGATATTCTCATGATGACGTTGCCAGAGCGTCGTCATTCGTGACGCAAGTCGTCGTCATGGTTACGACTTCCGTAAGGACGTCATTCCAAACGTAAGATGTGATGGCGTCAGCTTATTTTTTATGATGACGTCACCGCCTTGTGTTGTTGACCGGTGTCGTCATTGAGGTCTGTAGAGCATTAATCGATTATCGTCTGCTGTTAATATATTGCCGCCATTTCTGCGCGTAGTGGCTGTGCATGCTACAATATGGCTATAGAGACAGCGTTCGAGTTGTGGTCGTCTCTGAAAGTGTAGTAAAGAATGTCGGAGAGTTTGACTACATGTGCTGGGTTAGCCATCGTCAATTTCCATACAAAATCAACCTCCCGTATTAGTTGAGCTGTTTCTACTTAAACGTTGAAAGATTTCGAAGGATTGTCTGCACAACGTAAACAAAGATGGAGGAAAACGACATCTCTGCTTCAGCCTCATCTACGTTTCATCTTCTGTCTCCTCAGAAGGTGGATGAAAACGTCTCCTCTCTTTCAACATGGAATGCTTCCTCCTCCTCCTCCTCCTCCTCCTCCTCCTCCACTTTTCTCTCTTCTTTCTTCCTCGTCATTACATTTTCAAAGTGCAATAGAAGCCTACTTTCTCATCGCTCGTAACTCGTCAGTTGACAGCGATCTGTTTCCGATCAGATATCGTCGTCTGCTTTTGCCCTCTGTCAAGAACACAAGAAAACGGATTTGTTTCCATTTCCCCTCCAAAACCCGGGATTACCATTCACACTTCACATTTCACATTTCACATTTCACAGAAGACATGGGAATAAGCGTGCACTGCAGAAGGCAGACTTTGAGACTCGCGTCGTCCATTCTGTCTACGGTTTCTATGACTGCGAGAAGTTTGGTCTCGTTATTCATTCGTCACGAAATTGATGCGGGAAGTAGATGAAGAGACAGCGAGAAACGTGTGTTTAAGAGAAACTGGTATACACTGTTAGGTGCTGAGAATTGCCTTAACCAGATTTACCAAGAGCAAGTGGCAGAGTTTTTAGAGTCTGATGGTAAGATTGTCTAGGCTGTACAATACGAATTGTTGAAGCAGCTAAATTCATTACCCTATAACAAACAAATTTCTTATTTGCTTTTGCTTTTGGGTTCAAATGACGGAAACGATTGGGATGAATAGAGATGATAGTTTGAAACATAGTTTGAATGCGTTCGACTTGTATGTTGTACAAGTGCACACATTCATGTCTGTGCACTTGTATGTTGTACAAGTGCACATATTCATGTCTGTGCACTTGTATGTTGTACAAGTGCACATAATTATTCATGTCTGTGCACTTGTATGTTGTACAAGTGCACATATTCATGTCTGTGCACTTGTATGTTGTACAAGTGCACATATTCATGTCTGTGCACTTGTATGTTGTACAAGTGCACATATTCATGTCTGTGCACTTGTATGTTGTGCAAGTGCACATAATCATGTCTGTGCACTTGTATGTTGTACAAGTGCACATATTCATGTCTGTGCACTTGTATGTTGTACAAGTGCACATAATCATGTCTGTGCACTTGTATGTTGTACAAGTGCGCATATTCATGTCTGTGCACTTGTATGTTGTACAAGTTCACATAATCATGTCTGTGCACTTGTATGTTGTACAAGTGCACATAATCATGTCTGTGCACTTGATGCAAAACAAAATAAATTGACCGAATGCGGAGGAAGAAATGAGAGAAATGCTGCGTGCGATTAATTTGTCTTAATAATAATAATAATAATAGTCAGTTGCAAGAATAACTCTGATTTGAGTAGGATTTGTGATTTTGGTAGAATTGTGTTTTGGGTAGGATTGTGATATGAGTAGAATTGTGATTTGAAGAGCTTGTGATTTGGAGAAGATTTTGTTAGGATTGTGCCGACAGGACTTAAATGCACTTGAATGCAACTATTGAGTGGCATGAATTGAGTATATACATTATACACTGTCGTCATCGTTGGGTATAGAATAATCAGACACGCAGAATCGTATAAATATCAGTGAATGACTTTGGTGCTTGAAGAGTGAATTTGAACTTAACGATGAAATGTTGTGACGAAAGCGACCACACTTCAGCAAAACTGAACAGGTTTCTGTCTGTCTCTGAAGAAAGTCCTTCACAGAAGTTGATTGAGACAATAATGCATTAGACAAAACCATCTGCGGCATTCGATCATAACCACCTGTAACCTTGAACTTAACCATTTGCACTGCCTTAAAAGATGACATTATGTTACTCAAAAGACCGTCGTAAAGTTCGCCTCCCGTCTGTAGAGAAGCTAAAAGGTCTTGCAGAAAGGTAGAAGAGACTGACAATATAGTTTGGGAATTCATTGCAGACAAATGACTGGAGGTAGGACTATGATCCAGGTTACGGTGTGAAAATAAGACTTTACTGGTGATCCATAAGAAAGACCCTGGAGTTGAACCAACTCATCCCTCCCCGGAAATGTTCACCCTGAGGAGGAGAAGGAGAAGGTTATGCTGGGAAGGGCGAAGTCGTCGACGAATTGACCTTATGGACTCAGGAGTCTGACTGTACAATACTCGATCCTCCTTCAACTCCAGCTTAATAATGCTTGAGAATTACATAAATAGTGCTACAGTGCTATATTGTTATAATGCAATAGTGCTATAGCATTACAGTGCTATAGCGCTATAGTGCTACAGTGTTATAGTGCTACAGTGTTATAGTGTTATATTGCTATAGTGCTACAGTGTTATAGTGTTACAGTGGTATAGTGTTATAATGCTACAGTGTTATAGTGTTATGTATCGGCGACCAGTTTGCGACCGATGACCATTGATGACCAGGAACAGAATGGACAGATGGACCACAATTTCTTCCTTCTGCACTGAAGGAAAAACGAACGATGGAAAGATCCGTGTGAGCATCCTATCCGTGGATTTGTCCACATACAGGGGCCGTGGCTCCTGCTGCTGATGATGCTGCTGCTGCTGCTGCTGTAGCGATGAGACACGATGTGAATCGGAGTCATCTCTCCTCTCTTCAATGTCTGCTCTGCCTATCCGAGCAATTAATACGACCCTCAACAGCTGGAATCAATTAGCGTCATTTTATGATAGCATTGCAGCCAGGATCCAGTTCCAATCATGTTCTTAAAAAATCTGCATCCAATTCTATCGATGACCATACAACCTGGACATAGTTCCCTTCAACCAACTAAACAAAAGTTTTTCCTGATCTGCAAAGACGACGGCGACGACAAAAGCGACAAAAGCGACAAAAGCTACAAAAGTGACTAAAGCGACAAAAGCGACAAAAGCTACAAAAGCGACAAAAGCGACATGGACAACGCGGGCAACGAGTACAGCGCAGCGTCGATTGTTGCCCAAAACGACGACAGCAGCAGTTGGCCGAAAGTAGAAACACTTGACATTGTCATGATCATCGTCATGATGATCCTTATGATAATCGTCATGATAATCGTCATGATCATCGTCATGATCATCGTCATGATAATCGTCATGATCATAGTCATGATCATCGTCATTATAATCGTCATGATCAAAGTCACAGTCACCTCATGAGCATCGTCATAATCATCGTCATGATCATTTTTTGGGTTCAATAAACAAGTTGAAGTTGAATCGTCAAAATCATCGTCATAATCATCGTCATGATCACCGTCACCGTCATTGTCATGATCATCGTCACCGTCATCGTCATGATCATCGTCACCGTCATTGTCATAATAATCGTCATAATCATCGTCATGATCATAGTCATAATCATCATCCTTATCATCGTCATGATCATCGTCCTCAAAATCGTTGATTAGTTATTTCGGTTGTAGTCTGATATTCTGTAATCGTAATCACAAACCAACACAGAAAATGTCATAACCGATATTTTTTAAATTATTTTATTTATGAATATAATATTTTTTAAAAGAAACATGCACCAATAATTTATTATTATTATTATTATTATTATTCGACAAAATTTTCATGATAATTTTATTTATTATTATTATTGTTGTTGTTGTAGATAGTTTCATAATTAGTATTCTTTCTGTAATACTATTATTTATAGGAATGATTTTTAGGATTATTACTTTTATTTCGATAAGTGTTGTTTTACATAGGCTAGGTTAAGCGCCTTTTCGGTTTTAAAATTATAAACGCAAGACCACCTTCTTGAAAATAACATTATTGCTATTATTATTATTATTATTATTATTATTTATTATTATTTATTATTATTATTATTATTATTATTATTATTATTATTATTATTATTATTTTAGCCGAAATTAAGTGTAGGCCTAATCTTTCTGGTGTGAAGGATTATGCATGTAGCTGCTATGGGTAGGCCATCCTATCTGGAAAACAGATCTGTACACCGAGTTTCATTCTCCATCATATCCTGAAATGCTTGAAATTAAATTGTTGGATATAGATTAAAGGCGACTTACCTTGCTTATTACTTTCTTTATACTTTTGCTATGCCTATAAAAATTATTATTTTCCAATTAATTTTTTTAGCCAATTTAGCCTATTAATTCCTTAGAGACGAGTGTTAAATAACGCGTATACCGCTACACACTGCAAGTAGCCTGCACGCTACATAGACTATAGACTGCATTTGGTGAAGTTTTGGCTCATTCGAACAAGAGTGATGTTGCTTAACCTTTCGGAAGTAACCTTCAACTTTTGTACTTGGTCTAAAGTGACAACACACCGCGCTGTCATTGGAGGTTGTGACACCGTCAGACATTTAAACCAAAGAGCTTATGGAAGAAATTCGCCTTATCGCGAAATGCCTAGGCGCTAAGATGGTTGTGATGGAGGCAAAGAAAGTTTATCAGTCGAAATTATTGTGCTATTTAGTGGGTCGTCTTCAACGAACTATACGCAGCCACGATTTCGCTTACACATCATCGGTCTATAGACTTCCGTGGCAGGTGAATAACTCTAAAGGTTCAACTTTTCGACTTAAAATAGCAACTGATGGCGTCAGCTTTTACTTTTACTTATTTTTCACTATAACCATTATCGTCATCGCTGAATTAGTTCTAGTTCTACTACGGTTGATGATGAGACTTTAGTCTCGAGCCATTGCAAACAACAGCGTGCCTCACTGAAGCAAGTAGACCTAAGCATAGAGATCCCCGAAACTGACCCACTCAAATAGGCTACCCAGCGAACAGATTCGAGCGCGGTTAGCATTTGAATGGCAGCAGACCATCTGAGACAAACCAATCCAATCCATGTAATAGTTCTGAGGTTGTTAAGCAATGCTAGAGTAGCGCAGGTGTTTGGATAGCAGAGGAAATTGCTCTTCGTGGATTCATACCGCTGCAGTTGATCTGCAGACGTCAGGTTCTTCGACCACTCAACTCAGCAGAGGCGAGTAGTCAAGTGTACTTAAGTACACTGCGCTACGTACTTTGTCTTTGCTGCTTCTAATTAAGTGTAAGGGGCATTATCTCCGGCGTATGACAAACAATGTAATCAGCAGGCTGGATAAATTCCGCTTCAAAGCCAATTGTACCGGTGTTTGTTGATATGAATTGCTTACTCGCTTACTTATCTGCATATCTACTAATAATTATTATGACGTCGCTACTGATCGCTTCAGCCACCGCGTCATGTAATTGTCCTATAATTGTCTATTTAGAACATTGTTGCCATGGTTATTGCGTATTATTCGTTGCCATCATATTAATTTTATTAATTCTATTGAATTATTGATTTTGTTCATTTATTTCGCTCAGAAGCCCTAATGATTTCCATGCAGGATCACCAATCGTGATGGAAGCACCAAGGCTAAAAATTATGTTTGTCATTTTTAGGCCTGCTTTAAGCTATGCCTACTAGACTAATAACAATAATAACATCACTATTAATTTTGCTTATTATGCGTTGCTGTGCTTAGGTTAAACTAAGCGTCATCGAACGCATTTTCTTTATAATATTTTTATATAAATATTTCCAGTACGATTTCTCTGAGGTTATTCGCAGAACTTAAGCTACGGCATCTGATGTACAGTAATGAAGACCAGTGGCGGCGCTAGGGGGGGGGCTGGGGGCTAAGCCCCCTAAAAAAATGGCCATTTTAATTATTTTACATAGAAAATCCACGATTTTTGGTCGATGACTAAAAAAAAAAAAAAAAAAGGTCGTCAGAAATTTTGGCGGCGAAAATGGAAAATTTTCATGAGATTTTGGTCGATGACTAAAAAAAAAAAAATTGGCGGCGAAAATGGAAAATTTTCCCGCGGGCTTCAGCCCCTCCGAAACTGAAATCCTGGCGCCGCCACTGATGAAGACTTGACTGAAGACAATCGCAGCGTTTTTCGTCTGCTTCTATTGCCAGCGAATGAATTATTGTCTATCTTCTTCTTCTTCTTCTTCTCCTTCTTTTTTAATTCAGCAAAACTCATTTGTTCATTGAATTAGGATTTGAGTTTTTTTCCTGAAGATCTTAGCAAGAATCATCTGTTATGCGTTAAACAAACGGTCATGCCTCTTATATCTTGCTTCTTCTCTTTGCTGCTCTTTATTAGGACATTTCTTGTGCATGTTATTATGTTATTCGAAGCTTCAAGATATTCCGCTGAATAATTTGCATAGACTTTTCAAAGTGTCATTAATGCGAGCAAGCGGAAAGCATGTCTTGTTATTCTCGCATCGACCAGTAGCAGCAGCTGCGGGAGTTGACATCAGCAACCGGTAGACACACACACACACACACACACACACACACACACACACGCACGCACACACACACGCACACACAGTGAGATTAAAGAACCATAGGTCTACATGCTTTGCAAATTACTTAGAATAGAATTTGAATCAACACCAGCGGACTTGACTACTGCAAATGCCAAGGTGTCCATAGTTGGTGTTACATAGGTGTCCGGAATGGGGAGCAATGCATGACGGACGACATGCACACGCTTTCTTAGTAGTCTATGGCGACATTAGATTTTGCAAATTATAATCCTTCTACGCAGAGGCCATTGTAGTCAAACGCAGCAATATTGCGGTTACGCTGTTTGAAAACGATGTCTAACTTAGTTTGTGATTTGTACATGTTTTACCGAAATACACTGCCATCTATAGCTAACCATGTGTTGATATGTGTCAAATGTTATAAATAAATGGAGATAATTTTGGATAAAACACTGTCAAAGGCATTTCTGTTGCATAATAGCAATAAGTTACTTTCAGTTAAATTACTATTGTTTTACATTGTCGTCTATTAATAGAGCATCAACCAACCACAAAGTAGCAGCAATCAGGATAATCTGTACTTTAAAAGTGTCTCTTAGGTTATCTGTTGAGATGCCTGCTAAGTATCTCTTTAAATGCCTCTCAATGTCGTTTTTGAGGTACTGTAAAGGCCTACATTATGGTGCGGTATTTATCGAGGCATTTGTTAAAGCATAGACCTATAATTGCTTATGAGGTATATGTTTAAGATATCGACGGGTATCTCCTATGGCATCCATTAAGGTTTCTCTTCTAGTATCTCTTAAGATACCTCTTTGATTAAGGTATCCTTAAGGCAGCTCTTGTGTAGGTCCATTGTAAGGTACAAGTCTTAAGGTTTCTGTTTATAGTGATTTTTATTAAGATATATAATTCGTTCATTCATTCCAAAAACTCATATAGCGCCCCTTCAAGAAGCCTACTCAGAGGCGCTCCCATCCCAGCCACGGCTAAAAAGACATGTCTTGAGCAACTGGTAGAAAGCGAGCTAATTATTCCGGGGTGATAATTATGTGGGACAGTTAAACATAAGTAATGTAGCGCCTTAGAGGCCGTGAGACGTACAACGGATTGCTTTTTTTTAAAATAGGCCTATAATAATAGATGCTAGCTAAATTGATTATTCCTCATTTTTAGCGAATGGATAATACATTTTACTATTAATTTTATCTAAAATTTGACAATTCTTTTGGATATACGAAGGTTTTTTTAATCTTTTTCAATTTTCGTTTCTGTCTGTTTTTTTCCATTAGTTTGTTTACTGTCGACGTCAGCCGTCTGCTCTCTTTTTGCGGGTTCATTGCGTCAGCGAACATTTTACCTGCATGACGGTGTAATTGTAATTGTAATTGTAATTGAACACTTGCATAGCGCCGCTCGCAGATTCAGTAGCGCTCCCGACCCAAAGTTAGCACTGCCGCTTAAAGAATAGTATAGTCTTCAGGCGCTTCCTAAACAGAGGGAGAGAGAGGCTGAGAAGCTCAAGACGTAGTTTATGTGGAAGACGGTTCCAGCAGGAGGGGCCAACATAGGCAAAGCTCCTGGACTGGGCCGTAGCCACACGCATGCGAGGAACAACAAGGAGGCCATTAGTTGCCGAACGAAGGGCAGAGCGACCGGGGAGAGAGGAGACCTGAATACAGAAAGAACGGAGGTAGGAGGGACCAACCCCAAGTAGAGAATTGCGCATAAGTGTCAAAATTTTGAACTCAATGCGTTGTGGTACAGGAAGCCAATGAAGAGTGTCCCGAATAAAGACTGAAATGTGGGAGAACTTGGGAAGACCAGCAATTAGGCGAGCAGCAGCATTGAGTATTGTCCGAAGTTTAGAGAGGTTGAGAGAAGAAAGACCGGCGTATGTAGAGTTCCCAAAGTCAACCCTAGAACAGATCAAGGCGTGAACAAGCGTCTTAATAGCTTGCGGGGAAAGTGAATGACGGATGGTATGCAGCTGGCGAAGATGATAGAGACATGTTCGCGAGACACGGTTAATATGGTCCGAGAAAGAAAGAACAGGGTCCAGAGTGAAGCCCAAGTCACGAACAGTGGAAGAGAAAATGGATATCCGGGAACAAAGTGCAGAGGAGATAGGCCTATATATTCGTTTTAATGAGAAAAGACAATCTGACAATAACGCAGAAATGTTAACATAAGAGATAATGAATAATTAAAGTTAAAAGATCCATGTCAATCTTAGCAAGCTGAGCTCTGCCGCCAAGCCAGATGTATTGTGTTTTATCAGAATTCAGGCGAAGACGGTTAGAGGACATCCACTGGTCCAGCGCTGAGGTGGCATCAAGAATAGTGGCGACAAGTGAGGCAGCTGCACTGGACGGGCCATGAACAAATGCTTGCGTATCATCAGCATATAATATAGGTGTAATAATTACAGATGCTTTCTTTTTTAAAATTAATAATTCTTCCTTCGTCTGCCAATCGAAATCGTTCCGTGCAGCAAACTCTTCCACTGCTCTATAATAATAATTATTGCTGGGCTACGGTAGCCTACACGTGTATCGGACCAAACTGATCTGCTGGCATCGGTCTACTGACGGTAGCTATCTCAAAAGTAAGTAAGCAACCCTTGAGATAAAGATTCTCTTCTTTTTTCTTTGCTAACTTCGATCGTGTCTTTATAATTTATTATTCGCGTGTTGTTCAGGTTTGCCAATAATTTGAACCCTGGACCATGAGCGACCGCAGAAATTTTTGCAGGAGGGGGCAAACCACGATGGTCACGGTTAAATTTTTTTAACAATTAAGAGGTTGAAAAATTAAAAGCTGGAAAGTAAGAACCTGCATGGGTATTTTTTATCGATGCATAATTCCTAATGTAAATTTCTCAGTTTCACTCTTCATAATGTTTAATATGAATTATTTTTTATTGCGAAGAAATTTTTAAAAAATCCAAAAGTAGTTGTCAAAAGGTAGGTTCCTAAAGGGGCGCAGTAAGTGCATGGAATCAGTGAATGAACAAATGAATGAAAAATAGGTGTCAGTTTTCCAGGGGCAAGTGCTCCCTCCAGTTACTTCTACGTGTAAGCCTATATTTTAATCGTAATTTCTGAACTTCAAAGCACTATTCGAAAATCAACCTCAGGCAACTCGAGCGCTGCATGGAGCCAGAGGGTGGTTCAAAGATTAGTCACAGGGAGTTCCATGTCCGGCTGTCAGAGGGCAGATGGGGCGGAGTAGCTGTTAGGTTGGATGTCATTTAGGATTGGAAGGTGGAGTATCCGAGGATGAGTAGATGTAGAACTATATGAATTCTTTTGAACAGGCGATATGTCAGTTTTGGGTGGTATTACCAGGAGTGATAAAAGTCCCTTATAAAACTTTGTCTATGTCTTGACCTCCTTAGATGCTGCTCTGGCAACAAAATGGACAAAAAAGCCTCGCTATTGCAGACTTGATTTTATGTAGGCCTAGTCTATACATATAACGCCTGCGAATAAGCGTTCTCTCTGACGCATTTTCAGTTTGTTGTAAAGAAATTTCTATCTTTTACATTAGTGTAACTTATTGATGATTTGTGCAGTTGTGAAAGGTTGCATTGCAGTGAGATTTCAAAAAAGTAGGCTATCTATAATCAATACTATCTGCAGTGGCGTAGCTACCATGTGTGCAATGTGTGCAAAGCACACGGGCCCACGACCTCCAGGGGTCCACAAAGATTGTTGAATTAATTGTTTATATGGCCTATATCCTATCTTATCTTATCTGACCATTTATAAAGCGCTTCTTGCAGCAAGAGCCTTTCAGAAGCGCTAATCCTAATAAGTAATTCACAATATGCGCTGCAGAAACCTCATAGGACTAGGCAGCAGCATTCTCATGTATTGCGGTCGTTTGCTGAATTTGGTAACGGCAGTGACCTTACATTTCCCTCAACTTACATCTACCTCAACCATGGTGAGCATTATTGCCGGGGAGGTTTGAGGTTGTTCAACCCTCGCTAGTCATTCTTACGGTCACCTATAGTTGTCTTTTCGACTTTTCGTGACCAAACTCCACGTGGATCATAGTCTGACCCCAGCTATTTTTCTACAAATCTCACACTGCTCTCAACTCCGTTCAGCTCTCACTACAAAATCAGATCGAATTGAGCACATGTGGATCAGGGTCATAGGAAATCACATATTTGCCCCAATTTTTGCACTTGTAAGGAATATTGCTAAATTTTTTGTATGTACTATGAAAAATTGATGATTGTATCGTTTTTGGTATGCAAATTGAATTGGTAGATGATTGACATTATTTGCTGAACATAATGTAAGAAAGAAAACTCTATGATGCCATGACACTGTTTTAAGTAGGCCACTGTTTAAGTAGGCCACTGTTTTAAGTAGGCCTACTAATATGCCAACTAATAAAATGTGGATAAGTATGCAACGTGATAAATTTTAAATTTCGACTGAAAAATCACTGCAGCTATAACAGTTTAAGTTATCTAGCTGTCTCATTCGTGCAGAATTCATGCTTATTCTGTGAGTTGTATTGCATGTGTTAGGTCTAATGGCAAATGCCATTGATTGGTTTTGGTTAAATCTTAATTGCAAGAATGCAAAGATATCGACCCTACAAGGCCTAGCTAGGGGCCCATGCGGAACCTCTGCACACGGGCCCACAAAAAGCTACATGTAGCTACGCCACTGACTATCTGTATGGACGCCTGAGGGATGGGTAAAACCCAATGTCGTGGTTGCAGTGCTTATATATAGCTAGAGCTTGAAAATGCACGACAGAAAAGTAAAGGTAGGCTATACAGTATATTTATATTTATAGACGTTTCTAAGCCTAGATTTCTTAGTTTCACTTTGTGCATCGTTAGTATTTTCAATTCTCCAACGAGAAGAAATTAAAAAGTATAAAGTAGCTTAAAAAATGGGTGTCAATTTCCAGAGGGGCAAGTGTCCCCTCTTGCCCCTGTGTCCGGACGCCCATGCCCTGGACCTTGCCGTCTTGAACAACGACTGCCTTGCTCTTCAACGCGCTCTTCCTTTGCTCAAAGGTTCTAAATTTCAGACCCAGGTTTTCTTGTGTTCTTTATCCCGGTAGTTTATCAGGTCCCCTTACATTTACAACGTCCTACGCCGACTTTCGGTCCTCTTCATAATTCATAATTTAATCTGAATGCCTCCCGATTAAAAGTGTCCTGTAGATCTCATTCCTATTGTTCCTCTAAACAAACTGGTTCCATGTTTCGGATCCAGTTTTGCATATATCATATTTTGTCAACTTCTCCTTCTGCTGATGGCTGTTTCCCGTCGACTTAACGCATGCTATAAGTTGGTCTACAATCGTCATGTTCAAAATCCATCTCGTTCCAGTACTACAGATCCATCAAACTATCACTTCGCATCTACAGGGTGGCTCAATAAAAAATGTACCAGCAGCAAAAATGCAATTTCTCCGCAACCAATCGAGATTATTCTATGAAAATAGCAGGATTTATAGAGGAAAGATTTTGCAACAATACCTGAAAATCTCAATAATAAATTTGCATTACTTCAGAAGTTACAGCTGTGCAAAAACATTTTTCTAATTTTTAAACTTTCCGCAGAATCACGTTCCAATGCATGTGATTTCTTCAAGAATTGTTTGCAAATTACAACACACAAAATTATGATGATGTCATACGACCTCACTAAGAGCTGCAAAGAAGTTGTTTACGATGCAAGCTGTTAGTATTTGTCGATATTTTATATATTAAGGTCTCAATTTGTGAATCCGTTACTGAACGTCATGGGCAAAGTTTCTGCGGATGATAAAATGGGAACTCGGACTCTGCGTGAACAGAGACTGGGACATCGCGTGATCATAGCAAAGACCCAGTGAAAAATGGAGCCTGAGCACATTGAAGGCTATCTATAAACGTGTTTATGTAACGGAGATCAGATGTCGGAAGAGACACAGGAAGTGGTCGTTTGATCTCACGCAAAAAAGCGCAATGCTGACGAAAGTCGCTTCGTATTCGAAAGGGTCAAGTTTGCAAAGCACTTCATGGCTCGGCATCAGATCTGCTGGAGCATGCATGTTACGGCTTCAAGGAAATAGGCTACTGCATTTTAATCCCATTCAGTAGGCTAAATGTCAAACTTATCATTGAACTCTCTTACCCAGACTTATTGAATACTGCAGGCATGTTCTGCGTGGTTTTATTTTCCAGCAGGACGATGCGCCTGCTTGCTCTCACGGCAAGGTTGATTATGATGACGCTACCTTATTGACATCAATTGCAGTAAATTTATTTGCAAAGATGAATGACCAACAAACTCGATAGACCTTGACCCTCTTGATTATCACGTCTGGAGAGCTATGCTAGAACGCTGCAAGACATTTCATCCCAACCAAGTTGGGAAACATTGACTAACTGAAGGAAGTCCTGTTGCTAATGTGGGATCAGTTGAAGCGGGACTCTGACTCGACAAACAAGGCCATATTGAGCTTCACAGAAAGAATTTGAGCTCATGTGAATGCAGGGAGTTGACACTCCCATCATGCTTTACAATAAACTGTTAATACAGAATTCTGAGGTCGCAGTGAAAGGTGATATTATTGGACACGGAAATCTACAAATGACGTTCATATTTCTGCGAAAATTTGGAAAAACGGAATTGAAAGTTTAAACAGCTGTAACTTCTGCAAGCATGAAAAGTTTTAAGTCAAACTTTCAGGGATGGTTGCAAATTTATTCCCCTGCAAATTGGAAAATTTTCGCTGAAAAATTTCAATCGGTTGCGAAGACATTGCATTTTATCCGGTGGTACATTTTTTATTGAGCCACCCTGTACACTATTGTGTCCACGATAAATAGAACACACAAAAAGTGTCATAAGTCATACCTCGGTCAAAACTTTTAGGATTTGTCTGAAATTTTAAACGCAGCAACTGTGATCATATCACCACCAACTCCAAAACCGATTAAAAATATTCGCGAGTTGTTCAAATTTTTATGAGCGTTTGAGATGCAGCACCGAAAATGGAACTTTCCAACATGCAAAAAGCTGAAAGGAAGTAAAATTCAGCTATAATGGTGTTCAAAATGTCTTTTTTGTTCACGAACACACGACCGTAGACGTAGACATTTCTGTTTGATCACTTTGATGGTCCGGTCGATGATCACCTGGTCAAACAGCCGCCACTCTTCAATCGGACGCTCCCTACGGTTATCGATGTCATAAATACGAGAACGAAAAACGCGTTCCTACAGTACATTACCCGGATCGAGTCATCGACTGCTAGGCGGCTACAACTGCGGGTATATGAAGGCGAGTGTTTTCTTGGACAGCTACTTCACTACTGCGTTTATATACGGTCGTGTGTTCGTGAACAAAAAGGACATTTTGAGCGCCGTACGTATATAGCTGAATTTAACGGAGGGGGGTCAAGCCTCGCCCCATTTTGTAAATCATCGTAGTTTCCTGTATCTGTTGATATATTAAAGTCGTCCCTCGTTATTAGTTCAGGATGAGGAGAAACAAAGCAATCAGGCAGTAATCGAAGTTTAGCTATAAGAGGAAATTCAGAAAATGGAATGAAGAGAGGAATGTGGTGATCAATTGCCTCTAAAGCTGAGAGTACGGGAGTGGGTGGAAAGATACGATCCTCGCACCAATCAGTCTTCAATGAGACTCAAGTCCTTCACTCGCGATTAGTTTGGAAGGCCATTCATCGAATACAGCTGTATGGTGTGTATATGTGACACAGGGGCTCAAAATCCGTCACATGTCGGATTTTGACCTTTTGATTTAGTCATATGCTACAATGACCATGCTCTAAAATGCTTTTAACACAATGAAATTATCTTTTTTCTAACAAAAGTTGTGCTCGTTTGATTCATTAGTTTATAGTGAAAAAATAAAATAAAAAGTTGCTGAATATTCGTGTCATCCAAGTCTACTGAATCCACTAAGTTATTATTCTGAAAATTTTCTGGGCATTAGATGCATATATTCCGAATCAGATAACCCAAACGGCATCAAAATCGGTTCACTACTTCGCAAATTAGGGCGAATTCACAGTCATATACTGATTTGAAGAATAAACTGCATTCTTTACCCCTCTCGCCTATTTCGGCTTGATGCTCTAATCAATTGATCAATTGATCGCCTATGTCTAGCGCAATATCTAGGAAGCGACAAGCGACGGGTTTCGAGCCCCTGCGTCACATATATCATTAAGCTTATAATTGTATTGCATCAGAAATAAGGGTGAAAATATTATGAGGAATTCAAAAGTCCAGAGAAGCCTGTGTCAGAAGCCTTCAAAAGACTTTCATGTTGTGAGGAAACGAAGTAAATTCAAGTATATTCTTCATGACAAATGAATGACAACGACTCATCCTCAATTCCTCATTAAGTCTTTGCAGCCGATATTTTTTGTAAGAGAAAGAGAGAGAAAAAGAATCATTGGGGAATTGTCTGGGAAATTAAAGGCGTGTCAGAGGCTATTGTAGCTAATTTTCGCTGATAGAAGGAGGCCTAAGTATATCGACCTAGTGATGTAACAAGCAATTTTTAGAAGAAAGAGACTTGTTCCGGTGACACGGAACGGAGTATCCCCCCTGAAAGCTATCCGGGGGGATGAATTAATCTATCCCCCCGGATGGAATTAACCGGTCTATGCTATCCGGGGGGATAAACCATTCTATCCCCTTTTTTGAAAAATGCGCATAATAAATTTTTTTATGTTGTAATCAAAATTTAAAGTGACTCTAATTGTTTTAAGTGTCCTAAGCAATGCTCAGATAAAGGCAACTCGAATTTATTTAGTGATTCTGAGTGTTCTTAAGTGTTTTAAATGTTTTAAGTGCTCTAAAAATAGGGCTAAACAAATTATCTAGTAGGAATAAGCATACATGTTAGTGCCATTGTTTAAAACAAAACAGATGAAAATTAATTTGCCCAAAAAAATACACGCGGAAGCGATTTTTTCGACTTTTTTTAATTTGAGGGGATACAATTAACACGGGGGATACTCTATTTCATGACACCGGCTGGAATATTAAGTGGCAGAAATTGCTTGTCACCAGGTGACGGGGGTGGGGTGCTGTCCCCACTGGGGTTCAGTTGAACGACACTTGCAAGTAGTAATGCACGATAGATAGACACGGGTGAATGACTGCAGCGTAGAGATGGCATTATTCAATGGATTGCAGGTGGATGTTCCCTCCTCTTAATTACTCATCGCAACCGTCGTTCATTGCGGTTGTCATCATTTCGAGTACGTCCTAAAGAAGAAGTCCACACGAATTTATAGCAAAGTAGCGAAGTTGCACGAAGTCTTTGATGGCGGCGCAATTGAATGTTGCAGAGCGATGGAATGCTGCAGAGCAATTGAATGCTGCAGAGCAATTGAATGCTGCAGAGCAATTGAATGCTGCAGAGCGATGGAATGCTGCAGAGCAATTGAATGCTGCAGAGCAATTGAATGCTGCAGAGCAATTGAATGCTGCAGAGCAATTGAATGCTGCAGAGCAATTGAATGCTGCAGAGCAATTGAATGCTGCAGAGCGATGGAATGCTGCAGAGCGATGGAATGCTGCAGAGCGATGGAATGCTGCAGAGCAATTGAATGCTGCAGAGCAATTGAATGCTGCAGAGCGATGGAATGCTGCAGAGCAATTGAATGCTGCAGAGCAATTGAATGCTGCAGAGCAATTGAATGCTGCAGAGCGATGGAATGCTGCAGAGCGATGGAATGCTGCAGAGCGATGGAATGCTGCAGAGCAATTGAATGCTGCAGAGCAATTGAATGCTGCAGAGCGATGGAATGCTGCAGAGCAATTGAATGCTGCAGAGCAATTGAATGCTGCAGAGCGATGGAATGCTGCAGAGCGATGGAATGCTGCAAGGGGAAAGAACGAATGAAGCATAGGCGTAGGAGGCGGGGGTCCAGAGGGCAAATGACCCCCAAATTTTGGGTAAATGTACTTTCGGGCAAAACAGACATGGGCGGACAAACCTTTTTTCGGGCAAACAGGCATGGGAAGATTTTTTCGAGCACATAGGGGTAAAACAGCTACATGTTCAGAAGATTTGTTCGAAATGACTAAAAAAAGGGCATCAGTAATTTCGGCTGGGAAATCGAAATGACCCAAAAAGTTCACCAGAAAATATGCCGAAATTTTTTAAAAATATGTCGTTGACTCGCGGTCCGCCAAAAAATTTGTAAAGTATACTTTTCGGGCAAAAGTCAAATCTTTGCCCCCCCCTCTCTGCCTGCCGAAATGTCCCCTACGCCTATGGAATGAAGGAATTGCTTAGACCATACGCACCTGCTGGCGCATACGCTGAAACAACGGCAACGGTAAGCACTATTGTTCTCTGCTCTGCCCTTCACTCTCTGCCTCTGTCGCTGCCTCTGTCTGCCTGCCTGTCTGTCTGTCTGTCTGTCTGTCTGTCTGCGTCGTTCTTTCCGTCTCTAACATCGTGATTATATCATCATAATATATTTAGGTTTGCGATGGGATGAACCGGATTGTTATAACAGTCTGATGAGGATGAGGGCATGAGGCAACTGTTTCTTGTTATTGAGGCTGTCAAAAGATGGGGATAAGATAGATGGGCTGAGGCCGACCGACCGACCGACCGACCAACCGACCGACCGACCGACCGACCGACCGACCAACCGACTGGTCTCCGTTGCTAATGTGGGTGTTAGTGGTATAGCCAGAGGCCTGCAGATACAGTGGAGAGAAGAGGATACTGCTCTGGAAATGCTTTAGTCTTTAGCCATGTATATGTGCGATGCACTCGAGTGCATGGGAAGTTGAAGTGACGGCTCTGAATTTCGGTGCAGTGGGAGTCTCTAGGAAGAGCAATCACTGACTGGACTGCGGAGGGGAGATCTTAGGTTCGTCGTCGTAATCTATTGTTAAAGTTGGGTCTCTGCAAATGTAGGCATCGTTCGTAATGATGGTAAGACTCTTGTTGTGTTTCGTTCAAACAGTAGTTTAAGTCTAGGTCTCTAAAGTCTGTGTGGCTCGCAGTATATTCAAGTACGCTTAGGCGGATGTATATGCACGAGGTACGGAGCCACGCTTTCGAGCAATCTTTATTTCGCATATATATAGACGAACATGTGCCGCTGTCGGTCTTATCAACCAGTGCACATTTTATGTAGCCATCATATCATGTCAGCGTTGTAAGCCACAAGAACTGTGTACAATTTTCCATATAACCTGCAACAGTATAATTTATAAGTTATAGATTATATAAAATTGTGCACTTATCTTGTGCATATTTCGTTAAATCTACATCTTTCAGTCATTAGCAGAACACAGTCGCAGCTCTGCTACAATATTTAATAGACTACAGCACCATCTTTGAATCAATTATGTATTATCAAATAACTCCTGCAAGGTGGCTAGAGACTATAGACAGCTATATATTATTAAATAACTCCTGCAAGGTGGCTAGAGACTATAGACAGCTATATATTATTAAATAACTCCTGCAAGGTGGCTAGAGACTATAAACAGCTATACATGTATATTATTAAATAACTCGTAATAGGTGGCTACAGACTATAGACAGCTATTTATTATTAAATAACTCCTGCAAGGTGGCTAGAGACTATAGACAGCTATATATTATTAAATAACTCCTGCAAGGTGGCTAGAGACTATAGACAGCTATATATTATTAAATAACTCGTAATAGGTCACATTATAGGTGGCTAGAGAGTATACATTTTGAATTAGCATTTAAGACATCATAGACTGCAAATGAACCAGTCGGAACAGGCGATCTTTCTATGGCTGCAAGAGAACAGACGCCGACTAAAAACGTATGAAATCTTTACGGAAATGAGAAACGTCTCCGCAACTCAGATTTAACTATGTTTGGCTTCTAATTTGGAAAGTAAATTTATCAAACTTAGTAGCAATACCGATAGCCTACACTTCGTAAAATACTAAAACTGTCTACAACAATACCAATCATCTAACAAGAAACTCGCTTCCAACATGCAGTTAAAGAAGCCTACAATAATGTTTTGTCGCGCTATGTTCTTATTTGTGAATAGGTCTACAGCTATTTAAAATATACATTTTTTAAAGTTGTAGAAGCAGACAACAATTCGTCCGCTAAAGTAGGCCTTACAAATACAATGCCGTTCTCTTGAGCCGAGTAAAACAGCCGTTTGACGCAATTAAGGCATCGCAGGCACTGTTAATCAGCGGCAGAAATAATATGATGGACAATGTTCCTTTTGCGCAGATCCGAAACGGAATTTTTATACTCGGTGAACTTGCTATAGCCTACCATTCGCTCAACAGCGTGCTTGGCTGATAATCGATCATGGTTGCTGGTGCCAGCGCATAATCGCTGTGGCTATCTTTCGGAGATGAATGGGTCCATGCAAGTACGACAAGTACAACATGTCCATTGTCCATCATATCGGATAATTTGAATATTTGCATCTTTTCTTACAGTCTATTCTGTGATTTTGGCTTTAATTCGTCGGTTTTCGGAATTTATATGGTTTTCAGAATACCGGGCTTTAACATCACTATATGCCTATAATAATCAATCAGTTTGGTACGGGTTAAAGTTAAACGCTGTTGAAGAAATAGTAAAGAGACTTGGACTGAGCGAAACACAGAAGAGTGTTCTCCTTATAATCTTCCATGTATTCCACCAGTATTCCACCAGTATTCGCGAATATTCTAGTGCATTGGTTGTGCGTTGAATTACTCCAGATCATATATTATAGTCTATGGTCTCTGGAGCGTGCGGTGTGTTGGCACACAGATCTTCAGCAGCTGCTGTAAACATCCATCTGATAAACGAGATAAGAAACTAATCAAACGCCGATTATCAGGTCTCTAAAGACGGCGAAAGATTTTGGCCAGGGTGGATTGGCGAGATAATAATAAATAAGTCAACGGAAGACATTAGAAAACAACTAAATATAGTTGGAAATAAATCTAATCAGTTCCAAGGAATCGCTCGAAAAATAGGCTAAACACAAGGCTTTCGTGGTTTCAAAGTGATGCAGCATATGCATGAAAAGTGGTAGGTACATGTAGGCCTACAATGTAGCCTGGAACTGACGGCCATGTTTTGAGTTAATGCTTTATGCATTGGTGATTGATAGGCTAACAGCGTTCTAAAGAAATCGATATCCAGAAAACGAAAATAAATTCCGAAAGCAAACACACAAAGAAATTTAGGAACATGGACAAGGACAGAGAGAGAGACAGAGACAGAGACAGAGTAGTCTATGTTGTTTTACCCAGCTGACTGCCTTGTTATGTAAAGTTCATGACAGACTAGGCCTAAAGCTCTTCTTCTTGGCTTCGCTTGGGAAAAGGCAAACATGTTTACATGGCAAAGCAGATACAGAGAGCGACTTACCAACCTTATGAGCAGCAGAAGCAGCTGATATGATTGGCCTTTTACGACGGCAAAGATGACGTGGCGCCGACTTAACGGCACTAGAATGGTATTTATGAGAAGATATTGGGTTCCTCGAATTTATTACAAAGTAGAGATGGCCTCAAGGCATGTGCGTTCAAACATCGATGAGCCGTCTTTGATTTACAGTGATTTATGTTATATACAGGGTGCGCCAAAAAAGTAATCCCCTACGGTTTTTAGCCCATAGCTTGGCCAAACATGAATTTTTAAACGAAACTTTACAGTCTTAAAGACAATTCATATCTACGTAAAATGGTCAAATTACAAACAAATATTTCAAACAGAACAAAAGTTACATCACTTTTAGTGAGGCCACCCACCGTTTTTTGACGATTCAAAAACGAAACGCAATTGTTTTTAGTTTTTTTGCTAATATCATGGCCAGGAGTAAGAATTTCAAAATGAATCTTTAAAGTTTAAAGGCAATTCATATTTACACATGATGGCCAGATTTCATCAAAATATTTCGAACACAACAAAAGTTATATCACTTTTAGTGAGGCCACCCACCGTTTTTGACGATTAAAAAACGTAACGCAACAAAAAGTAACAAAAACACGATTTTATTAAGTCTCATCTCAAATAGCTGTTGTCAAATGAGCTTGGTAGTGCTTCACAACTTGTGTTCAATGTGCCCACCACCAGTGCCAAAACTTCTTTTGAGTCTTTTTGCAAAGTTCTTGATGGGTCTGTTGAATAATGTGACAGATTCCTTATTTACCAATTTGATTGTCATCTTGCTAAGTGACTTCTCAATGACGTGCAGCAGCTGAAATTTGGCCATCATGTGTAGATATGAATTGTCTTTAAGCCTGTAAAATTTTATTTAGAAATTCTTACTTCCGGCCAAGATATTGGCCAGAATAATTAAATTGTGTTTTTTTAACTTTTTGTTGCGTCGCGTTTTTGAATCGTCACAAAAATGGTGGGTGGCCTCACTAAAAGTGATATAACTTTTGTTCTGTTTGAAATATTTGTTTGTAATTTCACCATTGTACGTAAATATGAATTGCCTTTAAGACTGTAAAGTTTCATTTTAAAATTCTTATGTTTGGCCAAGATATGGACTGAAAACCGTAGGGGGTTACTTCTTTGGCGCATCCTGTATATAGACATGCATATATGATATATATATATGTATATAAGTTCACAAAGAATGTTGGCAATCTCCTATTGCTATTCAGTGCGTCTTAATTAGTGCACGTCAGCAGAGGCTACGTGTGCATCTATAGAATATTTGTACGAATCGTCAACAGATTGTATACGACGTAAGAAAGAAGAGATAGAAATGCCGTGAAGAAGAAACGATATTCATGAATTTTGATCAGCGAACGAGATGTGAAGACGAAGGCATAGGAGAAAAGTTCTCTCCAGTACAATAATAGTTGTTGGTTGCACATGGGTTAATTAGGTTTTCCCATTTGAAAGATGGGTCCGTGGGCATTACAGGGGCCAAATAACTGACATGCATGGACTCCATATAGCTCCTGCTTACTTCAACCAAAGCGGTTCAGAGCCATAATAGATCGGTGTCTTCCTCTATGTTTACTACCGTAGTTCGTGATTTTGTCTGCGGCCTGTCCCCCACCTAGACTACTGCAACTCAATTCCTATGATCCTCCAGAAACAGCATTTCCCCATTCAGACAGTCTTAAATGCTTCAGCTAAGCTCAATTGGTCCCAAGTATAGTGCCAATCTTCCCAAATGAGACCCGTATAGGCTATTAAAACCCAAGTGTGTCCCCTGTAGTGACAATCTCCCCAAATTAGATCCGTAGGCTATAAGAACCCAAATCGTTCCCTGTAGTGCCAAATCTTCCCAAATGAGACCCGTAGGCTATAAGAACCGAAGTGTGTCCCGTGTAGTGCCAATCTACCCAAATGAGATCCGTAGGCTATAGAACCCAAGTGGTTCACTGCAGTACCAATGTAGTCCCAAATAAGATCCGTATATAGGCTATAAGAACCCAAGTGGTGCCAATCTTCCGAAATGTGACCCGTGGGTTTAAAGAACCCAAGTGGTTCCATGTAGTGCCAATCTCCCTTAATGGGACCCGTAGGCTAAAAGAACCAACCAATTGTGGTCCCCTGTAGTGACAATCTTGGGTGGGTTCCATACAGTGCCATGAACATTCTGTGAGACTCGCGTTTGCTAAAAAGTTCTTTTCTTGCGTTATTTCTCGTCGTCAAGTACCGGTATACAATGTGATCCCTTCCAGAAAATTATGTTCTATACACACGATCCTCCCTCTCTCTCTCTCTCTCTCTCTCTCTCTCTCTCTCTCTCTCTCTCTCTCTCTCTCTCTCTCTCTCTCTCTCTCTCTCTCTCTCTCTCTCTCTCTCTCTCTCTCTCTCTCTCTCTCTCTCTCTCTCTCTCTCTCTCTCTCTCTCTCTCTCTCTCTCTCTCTCTCTCTCTCTCTCTCTATCATGTATTTGATCTCTGTTTTCTTTATTACTGTTCTGTGTCTTCTGACTGATGACTGAAGAGTCTGTATATCGGTTGCTATTCTGATCTCAATTCTATTTGTTTCACATTTATTTCTTTGCCTTGCTTGAAAAGTTGAAATCTGAGAGGAGATGAAGCGTTTAGATGAAGGAATTTCTACGATGCAGAGAGGACAATAATTCATTCGAAGCAATTATACAACCAGAAAATTAATGTGTCTGCTGAAGTCATCATCAATCTATTTGCGAGCTCATATTCTTTATATATTTAGACAAGCAACCAGCAGAGAACAAATGTAGCTCAGCATTTGTGATAATAATTAGTGAAGCTCGGCCAAGCAAGCAGTCGTTGATATAAATAACTGCCAGCAATAGAAACAAATTATACTTTCACTCTGATATTTTCATTATGTTGGTGAAACATTATCCTGGAATGCATTGCGAGCTAATATCTGTGATTTTTCTGTGTTCATGGTTGCCTGTATAGACTGTAGAGTAATAATATAGGTTGGGACGATTTTCCTTTTTTCATTCTTTTAGCAGAAGAGTAGCCTAGCCTATGCATAGTTTTAGGCTTTTAGCAATTGCTTCTTCTCTTGGAAACGCTGACTGATTTGCTGATATCATCTCTGACCTCTTCTTGAGCCTAGAAATGTTGGCGTCTGCTCGTTTATTACGTTGTTTACGTGGAAACCGGTGACAACTGAAGGGTCGTTAATTGTGTTAGAGTTTATTGGTCGTCGTTTGAAATCATCCATCCATCGTTTCTGTGTGTTTACATCGTCTGCTGCCAGTATTTCAACATTCGCGCCTTTTATTCATGCAACTTTACGCTCAACGATCGACCGCTTATCACGTGATTTTCTTACTTTATAATATTTTATTTACAGTCGATCAAATTATGCGTCGTTACTCTCTAGGATACATTTCCTCTGTGGTTTCTTTTAGTCGAAGGAAGTGTTCACTCTTGGAAGTTTTGCTTTAGTTTTGCCTCGAGTTTTAGTCTTAGCTATTATTATTAGTTTCAATTAAATGCTATCTTTTTGTGGTGATTAGTTTAAGTTATTTCGCCAAGTTTTAGTTAATAGAAACTGACACATCACAGTTTCAGTTTCTTCAATTTTAGTTTTAGTAATTAGTTCACTGATATTTAGCCGTCAGCAACAGACATCAAATTACTGCACATTGGTGAAATAACAACCTTTATAGGCTACTTGCAGTATGGAAATATGCCGTAAATCATACAGTGTGATTGATGAAACTTTCATGTCATTAAGTTGATAGAAGTGTTAACTTTTTTTAGTTTTATAAAACTGATCTCACGTGATTACAAATTTCTGTTAGGCTACGCCTCCTTATGACAAAGTCACCACATGCAAGCAGAGTCTATTCTTTCAATAAAAGCTTATGAAGAATGTGCAGATAAAATATCTGATACCGATGTGTTTACAATCGATAGTTTGAATAATTTCAGACTCCTCCAATCTTTGGTCGACCATCTCAATTCAGTTTCGACATCCAACAAAATTCAAAAGACCGGCAAACAACCGACCGAATCACCGAATTGCGCTGATTCTAAAAGTTGAATCACTGAATAACGCTGATTCTAAAAGTTGAATCACTGAATTGCGCTGATTCTAAAAGTTGAATCACTGAATAACGCTGATTCTAAAAGTTGAATCACTGAATTGCGCTGATTCTAAAAGTAAGCTTAGGCCTGTAATCACTGAATGACGCTTATTCTAAAAAGTAGAATCATTGAATTCGCTTATTCTAAAAGTAGAATCACTGAATGACGCTGATTCTAAAAGTAGAATCACTGAATGACGCTGATTCTAAAAGTAGAATCACCGAATGACGCTAATTCTAAAAGCAGAATCACTGAATTAAGCAAGGCACTAAAAGTGGGATTCTGGAAATTTTGCCCCTGTGTACAGACACATTGAAAATCCTAGGACGCTAGGTTTTCATTGTGTGTTTCCATATAGATTTTCGTTACAGTTTTCTTTTTTATTGGCTTCAGTCAACTGTTTTAGTTATATCGTTATCGTGAATGGCCCGTTCCGCGAGTTTTAGTTTTTATAAAGCTCTTGTTTTGGTTTCCGTTAATGAAAATAACACTTCCACACTGCACATTCATTTGGTTTGCTAACTATATGTGCGGCAGGAAGCAGCAACTTGCTTGTCGCTATAGCTTGTTTGTTTGTATGTGCACTTGTTATAGCGCCCCTTCAAGCTCTCTCTACTCAGAGGCGCTCCCGAATGCAGAGCGGACACTGCATCGGAGTTTCACGCCGAAGTGCTGAGCAATTGTGAGTGAAGGACTTGCCCAAGGTGGCGAGGTGGATTCGAACCTCGAACCTTCCGGCTTCAAGGCAACGACGCCACCACTACACCACCGCGCCCCACATATAGCCACAGCGTATAATTATAATTATATTATTATTGAAATTATAATAATTATTATTATTGAAAATGCGTAAGCTTAGATAGATAATAATTATGTGTTGATTGAATTTGTTTATTGCACACAATTAGTTCTGTTGATATATACAATCATGAGCAACTAAGTAGTAGGTCAATAATACAGTGCAAAGTAGTCAGCAAAAGTTAACTTAGTATCCTAACCCCTCTTGATATGCTGCAGACTAATCGAAATTTTAATAATGATTTCTGTGTCCTAAGCAATGTTCAAAGCAAGTCAACTCGAATTTACTTAGTGATTCTAAATGTCCATAGGCCCTAAGCATTCTAAAGTTCTAAGTTTGTTTGTATGTGCACTTGTTATAGCGCCCCTTCAAGCTCTCTACTCAGAGGCGCTCCCGACTACAACGCGGACACTGCATCGGAGTTTCACGCCGAAGCGCTGAGCAATCGCGAGTGAAGGACTTGCCAAAGGTCACTACGCGGCGACTTGAGGTGAATTCGAACCTGCAACCACACGGTCCACACCACCGCGCCCCACAATGTTCTAAGTTTTCTAATGGTAAAGCAAGCAAAATAAGCTAGTATAAATAAATAGTCCTACACCTGTGAATGGCAGTGTTCAAAACAAAGCAATAGAAATACACGCGAAAGTGGTCTTTTTCAACTTCTCTCCGTCTGGTGGATACCATTATTAAATGAAAACTGTATTTCTTAACACCGGCGGCACAGGCCTAGCATGTAGAGTTGTAGACCTAGTCATGATTGATATTACCGCTGAACAAGTCTTGTATGCATGCTGAAATGTTGGGGTTGATAAGTGCTGGAAGCCTGGAATGGTCGACCGCACTGAAAAGTTTCTCGTAACGGGTGACTCGATCGTCATTATGTCCTCGATCTGTAGCCAAGCCTTTCTATAGCGCAAACGTATTTGCTCACCAAGTCTCATCCACTTGTAGGCCTACTAACGAACAACTTTCATGCATATTGTTTCAAACCAATCCCACGCTACTCTCATCACACTTGTAGCCTACACTGTAACGTTACGACGATATGAGCAAGAAACGAATTTGATGTTGAATTTGATTGTCAGGTTGTTTTGTTGCTCAACATTGAATGCGTTTCTTTCTTTTATTCGTGTTGCTTCATCCGAATTTACAAACGTTGACTCTCCAGGCATCGCTCTCTGTCTCTGTCTCTTTGTCTCTGTTTCTCTGTCTCTGTCTCTCTCTCTCTCTGTCTCTGTCTAATATTGAGCAAAGTGAAATGCTTCTTTCTTCTAATATGATCGTGTCTCTTTAAGTTTTTATATTATGCTCCATTTTGACTTTCCAATTTAATTTTTTTACTGCTAAAGCCCGTCTGCTTCTATGTAGGACAAAGTCCTAACGTTCCATATCATCCCTGGCTTGCTGTCGCGTCTCAATGTTTCTGCTTTATAACGTTGTCATCTGTAGCAGAAGAGTGGAGCTTATAGCTGTTGTTGTTGTTGTTGTTGTTGTTGTTTTCGTCGTTGTTGCTGTTGGTGTATAAAATGTCTTTAGTAGAAACACATGCGCGGTTGTCAGCTATAATTGGCTCTAATTGAAAACATTTAGAAGGTTGGGCGAAGGCGAGGCTAAGTGGGACACGAATAAACCAACACAGACATTGGTAACATAGCGATGATAGGGATGTACTGACAGGGAAACAGACAAACGGACGGAGGTAGAAATCTGAGGTCAGAGGTCACGCGGATCCAATATTTAACCTCTGACCTATCAGGATCATAGAGGCCTGGGAGTGAGCAGCAGATTTCGGATGCACCAATTTATTGAAAACAGCAGCAACTGCTGTCATTCATCTTCTATAGAGTCCTACTTACCAAGTCACGTTTTTCATCTTAGTCCGGGTATAAGCCTGCTCCGTATATCTACGCTATGACAGTGCTTGTACGTCCGTCTGCCTGCCTTCCTCCGATCCCTTCAGTTAGTAGTGAAGCACACCAACTGGCTGCAGGCAGGCCATCA